>RJWT010005379.1:0-31114 GCA_004365215.1 Cuniculus paca | reverse complement strand
CCCCACAGAATGCTAAGTATGGGCTGGAGGGAGCCAGACCAAGAAAAAGCCAACTTAAGGCTTTGTCTCTTCGGAACGAAAATCTGCAGTAGTACATTAGTAGAATTCCTGAGAATTCACACCAAATTTTAGATCTGAATTCTTGTCTAGGACTGGGTATTTTTGCTTTCCTGTATTCATTTGAGAAATGCTCACTAACTCTCTACCTTATTATTTTGGGGCAGTGACGGTTAAGGATAAAGAGCCCAAGTACAAACTTACTTCCTAAGGTATATGAAATCTATGGTCCTCCAAAGTGTCCCATCAGCCCTCCAATGAGACTGCTGTCTGTTGCTTTTACATCTTACAGGAAATAAAGAGGATGTGGTAAACTAACAGCTTTGCCCAGTGTTAATAAAGAACTGATTATCTTCAGTGGTTCAAAACATTTTGAAAAAAACTAGGATATAGCAACTCATTGGCTGACAGTGTGAGATAAGCTTTGTTCTGTTTTTGTTTTATGGTGCTGGTGAGTGAATGTAGGGCTTCAAGTATTATGCTAGGCAAGGGTGAGGATGCTGAGCTATATTCCCAGTCCTTTTAAATTTTTTATTTATTTTTTGGTCTTTTTGAGACAGGGTCTCACTATGCAGTTCAGGCTGGCCTTGAGTTCACTTTGTAGCCCAGGCTTGTCTTGAACTCACGATGATCCTCCTATCTCAGCCTCCTGAGTGCTGGGATTATAGGCGTGAGCCAGCATACCCAGCCCAGTTAAACTTTTTTTTTTTTGCGGCACTGGGGATTGAACTCATGATCTTGCGCTTGCCAGGCAGGCACTTTGGCCACTGAGCTAGATCCCCGGTCCATGTTTTTGAGACAGGGTCTCACTATGCTATTCAGGCTGGCCTTGAGCTCACTTTGTAGTCCAGGCTGGTCTCGAACTCACAACAATCCTCCTGTCTCAGCCTCCCGAGTGCTGGGATTACAGGTGTGAGCCACCACGCCCAGCTCAGTTAAACTTTTTACATCAAGACAGGGTCTCACAAAATTGTTCAGTCTGATCTTGAAGTTCTGATCCTTCCTGCCTCAGTTTCCTGAGCAGCCAGGATCGCAGATGTGTGCCACCACACCGGGCACTCCAATGTTCTTGATAAAGGCAGTTTTAATAAGACAACCTAGAGCAGGGCATGGTGACACACACCTATAATCCCAGGCTTCAGCAGGCTTCAGCAGGAGGATTGATGAGTTTGAGGCCGACCTGGGCTACAGGCTGAGTTCAAGGCCAGCTTCAATTACACAGCAAGACCTTGTCTCAAAGAACAACAACAACAAAAAAAGTGAGACAGAGAGAGAGAGCAAGAGAGAGAGCAAGAGAGAGAGACAGAGAAAGGAAGACACACAATCTAGTATACAAACTTCTTGCTGAACAAGTCAGGCCTTATCTGCCCTTTCCTTTTGGTCCATACCTCTATTACAGCACTGTTTGTAAAGGTCTCATGGCATCCACCTCAAGATACTGAGTTTCTTGGTGGAAAAGACCCTTTGTGACCCAGCTAGTTCCCTGCAGCTAATTACTTTCTGTATAAATGTAGTCAACCTGTTATCAGAATTATTTTCATCATGTTTGCAATTTCTCCATTCTTCTGTCATAAGTTTGGATGTTCAAGTGTAGGTGAGTACCCCAGTCTGATTTTGGTTGGTGTTGTACTGATGCTGGTTGAGCATAGGGCAAAATTGACTTTAACTACAACTGTTTTCCATCAGTGGTGAACAGATTACTAACTAGTGCAATTGTGAGACTTACTGTATTTTATTCTCCAATATCTACAGTGCAGTGGGAAATGGCACCACGTAGGTCAGTGGAGGGGGCTGAATCAGACGTGGACTCCAGTTATGACGCTGCCACTTGAGCCCCTGGATATGAAGCCTCGTCATCCTTACCTGTAAGGTGGAGATGTAAATGCTCACATCTTCACTGGCAGGGGTGAGTTAAATGAGAAAGCAAATTAAATAAACTTACATATATTTAAGTGGATAGTTTCTATTTTGGGGTTGAAAGCCACATTGTCCTTTTCGTGAAAATGTGCAACACTTTAAATACGAAATTGAGCAGGGCAAGGAATCACTGCAGCAGAATGAAACTATAAACTAGATGCGCTGTACGCGCCATGCGTCCTGTAGCCCTGTGATGCCTCTAACAGTAAGTGAAGGAAGTCGCACATTCAACCACCTAAGCGACAGACCGTGGTTAAGGATGACAATATACCAGTAGGCTAGGCATCATTTGCGTAACATGTTAAGTATTTTTTAACTCATTTGCTTTTATTCTTGCCAATGGAAATCATCCCCCACCCCAAAAATGGAGAAAATTTTAGTTGTGACTACGACAATGATATTCAATGCATACAAAAAACTAATGTTCGTTGTCTAGGAATCTGACTTTGGAATATTGGGGTACCGGAAGGCCCACAAATGCAAAAAAGGAGATGAATGAAACTAGATTCTAGATTTCCTTACCTGAAGAGCAACTCTGACAATACCAACCTGTGCACCAGCCCCATGCTCCATCAGGTTATACAGAATCATTAATCTCTCGCCTGTTTCTTTCAAAAGTAAAAACTGCCATTTAAGAAGACATAAATCTATTTCAGAGCATTCATATATTTCTAAGGGATTTCACATTCATTTTCTAGACATGTTTTTTTTCAATTCCTGGTTCCTAGGTCACAACATTACAGCTGTGCTTCTTTTGCTGGATTTTATTACCTCTGCATAGGCAGGTTACAAAATAAAAGATGTGCGTTCCTCTTCACTGTATTTTCCTCTGCCCCAGTTGAGATCCATTGATTAACCAGGTCAGGGAAATCACCCTTAAGCTGTGTGTGGGCTTGAGGGAATTGTGGCTTTTATGTATTTCTTTAACATGCCTGGGCCTTAAATATTTTTATTTCTGAAAATTAAAGTACTGGAAAATACTGTGGCAGTATAGTTGTTTGGGAGGTGGTGTGTCCTATCAAAAGGCAGAGGTCTTAGAATGGACAGCCACATTTATGTTACATAGCAGCAGATACTTCCTCGGGTATGTAAGTATGCATAAAGAAAGACTTCTGGTTGTTTTTTTAACCAAATCTTTTGTTTTTCTTCTCTGGTCTGAATGAACAGATTCAGCAAACAAAGTGAAACTCACAAAATAATGACCAAGAACTTGCTCCTCATGGCTACCACAGAGATCAGCAAATTCTCTAGCCACTTAATTTCAAAGGCATACAGTATTCTGGTATGATTTATTAATTCACCAAAATACAGTAAATTAATGTAGACAGGATTAATATAAGAGGAGCACACACATTTAAATATCATATATAGACACCATCTGAGATAACTAGACAAAGTTGTAGATATTTTACACTGTCTTAAGTATTTGGTAATGATTATTATTAAAGATTACCTCTTATGAATATTCAAATTGTTAAATTTACATATAGGTCAAGGAACAGGAAAACTATATGATAAGTTCCCCTAAGTTCAAATTGTTTAAAAGTTTTTATTCAAGAAACAGGAGTCATTTGGTGCCATGCTTTTATTCAAATGAAAGGGGAAAAACTACACTGTTTCAGGAAATAGCAAATATGACAATATTTTACAGCACAGCATCTTTTAAAAAACCTGTAAGCAATGCTCTAGAGTGGACAGGTACGCATACCATACACTGTACATTGCCCAACAGTATCCGTGAAGTCAGAATTAAGAGCTAACTTTGGCTTTAAACAGCCAAATAAAAACTGTAACAGTCATTCTAAACAAAACTGAAAAACCAAGAGGAATTAAAAGCTTTCCAAAGCCATGTCAAACAGCTGAATCTGACAGGCTACAATGATAACCATGACAAGTGTTTGGCAAATTTGACTGAATAATTATAATTTGACCTTCAATAATGAAAGCACCAGTGCATTTCAGCAAGGTTGACAAAAATCCTCAAACTTTATGAAATGGGATGTTTTTTCCTTTGTATAATTTTAAAACATAATTTTAAAAAAAGCTGCACCAAAATAAAAACTCTGCAGACTTAAAGAAATATCTCATATTCCTTTTGCATTAATAAAGTAAAATCTTATACTGAGAGCAATGAGCTTTGTGATAATAGTCACATTCTACCTTTAGACCTTAACAATTTCAATTCAGTTGCTGGACACACACAAATGTAAGAATAAAGGTTAGTTTTGTTTAGGTTTCAAGAGCTCCTCCATTGTCTTGCATCCAATTTTTAAAATTTAATAACCAGGTAATATCAAGACGATTGCCTTGGTAAGGGAAATTTAATTGGAAAGAATTTAGTAATGTAAAAATGATTAAATTTTTCTTTTGACTATTATTCACTTTCTGATTAGATTTACTTACAATTACTTTAAACTAGGAGAATCTAAACATGTATTTGATGATCCTTTCTAACTGTGATAAAAATTATTGTCTGAAAGGTAAGATGTGTATAAGTCCCCATTTTCATATTTATATACTATATACATAATATGTATACACTTAAAATATAAGAGTTACATATCCTGGTCTCTCACATGCAAACAGCAGATCACAAATACTTTTGAGCTACACATATATCTTGCACAAGTATTGGAAAAAAAAATCTGTGAAATTTTTTTTACAGTTTTAACAAATATACATAAATATAAGAACATAAATTACAGTAAAATATTGACAGCATTTGAGAAAATGTTGGTAAACCAGATGCACTGATGCCTAAAGGCCTTATAATAATAGAAAAGTACAGCTCAGGGACATCTCATTCCTATTCTTTTTTTTAAAATAAGTAAATACATCATATGAGAGAACTAATAACATCATTAGTTCTCTCTCTAAACAACTCAATTAGAGAAATGTATATATTTTCATCTCTACTTCCCATTAAAGAAAACAAACTACGCATCTCATTTATGGTACAATACTGTCTTCCCCCCTAGTTTACACAGTTGTCACAACACTGAAACATAACAGGGTCACATAATCATTCAAGTCTTTTCCTGAGAATGAAGTTTTTCCCCAGCTAACCCTCTGGTATACACTGTTAAAGAACAAAGATCATGTAGAGACTTCAAGTGTGTCCTTAACTTAAGCTGTTCCACTTGAAAAGGATTAAAAAGAAGAAAACATAAGTAAAATAATGTGGAGCTATTTTAAAATTAAAATGTAGCCCTTTGTACATGTTTAAAAATTCTGAATATAATTTTTGTATCAGTTATAAATATAATGTAAGACCTCCTGAGAACTTGCTTCAGGAAATCTTACATCTTCAGACAGAAAGACTACTCTCAAAGTGTCATTCTCTTCTGCCAGCTTATAAAGTGACTCACTTTAGAAGAGATAGAAAGCCGTTTCTGTTAAAAGAACAATCTAAATTATTCTGAGTTGGCCAGAAGTGGTGTAAAAACAGCACTGATTTAATCAGCAACTTCTTATAACATACGGTTAAGCTCATATAGTTTAAAGCAAACCTACTAGCAGCTCTTTACAACACCTCTTATTTAATAGAGAAATATTAATACTTGTGTGAATAATAAATACAGAATGGTAAATACTTAGAATAATTTTGCAAATGCTCTAATACCTTTAAAACATGAAGGTTATTGTAAAATGTAACACTAGTGTTTCTCAACATTGTAAAAAAGGTGCAAGTTACTTCCGAAGGTGTAGTTCCTACTTTCATGATCTCTATGTAAAACAAAATACAAAAGTATCTTAGAATAAACCCTCAGGAGATAAAAGGAACAAGCCATCTGAAGACAAGCATGTACAGTAAAAGATAAAAAAAGCAACCAATACAGTAACCAATACAACACATAATTTGTAATCCTAGCCATATTTCAACATCTGTTCCTTTGTGTCCATGAGAATCCAAAACTTCATTTATCTAGTATCAAGCAGATGAAACCAGTAACATACAGATCTCCATTTGTTAATCGAGCACTTCCTTTCATCACTTGGACTTACCACCTAAGTGAGACTCTTCTGCATTCCAAAATACAATGGTTTACATTCCAGTTGTTCATGACAACAGAGTTAATGTCCAGTTTTAATTAATAAGTCTTGTTGGCAAATAGAAAGCTTTTCTATAGGCAGGAAAGATGAAGTGCAAATTTACCATGAATGTTCTGAAGCAGGTATTTCCCAACTCCTATGCCTTAGTAGGTACAAGTTTTTTGGGTGTCACTGGTCTTTTCGTCTGCCATAAATGGCTATGAATGGTAATTGCATCAACACTGGCAGATAAAGTTTTAGCAGGTATGTGGCTAAACTGTTTCCTGTCAGAATTATATTTGTAAAGTCCCTCAATCATTTTCTTAGTGATAGATTTAGGGCCTATCCCAGTCAGTTTATTGATTTCTTCAGTTTCTGGGCAATAAGTATACAAAGACCTGAACTGGCAGCCTGAATCCCGGAACAAGATTAAGAAGTTGTTGGCATCTGATTTCTCCATTTCCTTTAGAATAGAAAACAAAAACAAAACAAAATAACAATAAAAACCCTCATATATTTTGCCGAGTAAAATTTATATAACTGTGTAACACTTCTTGGTCAAATTTTATGACAAATTTTAATGACTACCTTTATTATTTTTGGTGGTGCTGGGGCTCAAACCCAGAGCCTCATGCATACTAAGCAAGTACTCTAGCCCTGAGCTATATATATCCCCCAGTCCTATTTTAATGATAAATTTTAAAGTGTATTCTTAATCTTTAAATCTGCAGACTTCTAAAATCCAATTTGAGATTTAACATCATCTAATAACTAAAACATCTTATTATAGATCTCTTATGTGCTGTTGAAATATTAGGCCTATGAGAATATTTTCTTAGGTATTGATAAAAAGACCACTATAGTTTTAGAAAGTTGCTAAATTAACTTTCATGCAAACATACTTACCTCCAGGATTTTTTTCTTCTGACCTTCATTTACTTTTCCAGCCAGACAGCAATGGGCTAAAGCATTTTGTATTATGTGCTTATTGGACTTTGCGCTGGGTTCTTTGTAGAGCTTTGGTCCTGTGTTAAGGATTTAAAACAATTAAAAACAAAAACACCAACATCCCTAAGACAGAAATGCTGTTTTATTTTATTTTATTTATTTATTTATTTATTTTTTGCAGCACTGGGGATTGAACTCACAACCTTGCGCTTGCCAGGCAGGCGCTTAGACCGCTGAGCTAGATCCCCAGCCCTGGTGGTTTTGAGACAGGGTCTCACTATGCCGTTCAGCCTGGCCTTGAGCTCACTTTGTAGCCCAGGCTGGTCTCGAACTCACAACAATCCTCCTGTCTCAACCTCCCGAATGCTGGGATTACAGGCGTGCGCCACCAGGCCTGGCCTCCTTTGATACTTATTAAAGGTGCAGATTTGAGACATCTGAAATCCCAATTCTAGACAGAGGGCTTGAGATTCTGAGCTTTATACAGTAGTGAGGACCCATGTACTGCTGACAGAACTCTAAAACTTCTTCAGAATCAAACTACTATGCAGAAATGGCCAGAATTTTAAAGACAGAAGTGGAGGGATGGAATGTAAGTGGCATCACTAGTTCTGTTTAGAAACCTATTTCAATCATCTGGCAAAGTCACTAATTCCCTAAGAGTAAATGTTTACATTAAAAATACTCTTCCTTGCTCCAAACACACTATCCCATCATTCTTGCCATTTTCTGAAGCCATTCTGGCAATTCTCTTTCATGAGTTTTTATGAGGTATGATAAAAAATATAATGAAAGTTGCCTCCCTGGGCTGTTCAATGGACAGGCAGCTCATAAAAACATTATAGTGTGTTTTTAGCCACCTTATTCACCAGATCTAATGTCACGAAATATATGGCTCTTCCTCAAAGTTAGAATGATCGTGAAAAATAAATGCTTTGAATCAATTCAGAACACAGAGGCAAATAAAGACACTCATGAAAATGGACTTAGAAAATAGCTACAAAAAGTGGCAAGAACAACATGGTGTGTTTGAATCAAGAGGGAGTATTTTGAGGGGGAATTAATGACAATGTATCTTTTTCTCTAGTAATTGCTTTTTCAGAATTTAAATACACTGTACTTTTATCACATCTTGTAAAGCAGTACTGATGAAGCTGAATTACTTGAAAATGATCATTTGAATTTACTGTTTTTGTTTAAGAGACTCTACATCAAAAGGTGAGCTGGTAAAACTTTCTTTAGTGTATCTTGCATTTTTTCTCTTTAGTGTATTAAATTCAAATCTTTCCCTTAAAATGTACAGACACTAACCTGTATATTCCGTCCCAGAAGCCACGGAAGAAGTTGTAGATGCATTTTCCCAGTCTTTTTCTCCATTTCGACTGCCACAGCGACTTGGAGACAAGAAACCTTCTACAGACTCTGATCTAAATTATAAACAACATATTTCTTATGTTTCAAATATAAGAATGCTTTGGGGCCAGAGCATATGTGTAAGAACATTTGCAAAAACATCTAGGACCTTAAAAATAAGATAGCGATCATGTTGGTCTTATGTACACTTTTATATGTAGGTTCTCACCACAAATATCTATAAATATTTGTTGAAAAAAGAAATTTTTTCCATGTAAAAATTACTAACTAACACAACAGAATGGTAATACAAAAATTAGAACCTAAGAAGATGACTGTCACTAATTCTTTTCTGGTATGGGCATTATAATACAAGGTAAAAAAATGACTTTTAGCTTCTAGATTATATTCTAGAGACAGTATATAAAAGAGCATACACCTTTCATCAGTGTGTTAAATTCAGATTGGTAGCCTACTTTGGAATTATTCCAAAGGGGGAAAAACTCATATTCAAAGGGTTTTAAGCTAGAAAGGCTGACACTAGACAACATACTTTCTATTTCTACTCATCATGACCTAATCATGTTAGCAACTGCTTATGGACAGTTAATGTTAGTGTTTACTGCTTATAAAATGTATCTCATTAATGTCAGTACTTCTAAACTCTAAAAGGTAACAGATCTCTTTATACAATTTCTTTTTACTAGAACCCAAGAAGTCCTAAGACAGCAAAACTTAAGACAGAAAAAATTATGATTCAGTTATTATAAAATATAAAACAAAAACATAAAAGAGTATTTACTTAAAATTATATATAATGGCAGGTATCATGATCGTTTCTATGGAAAATATTTCTGTGTTTTGGATTTACCTTGGTGTCCTCTTGCCTGAATGAACACTCTCATTATCACCTGTGTTCAGCGATGCCAAAGAAAGGCTAGAGACTAAAAAAAACATGATAAATTTGTGATCCGGAATGAAACAAAATCAGAAATTTAAAAGGAGCAACTAACAAAGAGCCTATTCATTAGACAACATCAGCATATGAAAATTGAGCTTCTGTAGTTTCTTTTCCCTAACTTTTAATTCAACATAATAGGTGTGCATGCATATATGTAATGTATCTAGAATTAACAAAGAACCTACTTTCAGAAAACAATGATAAAATTAGTTTGCTGTTACAAAAATGAAGTGCTAATAAGATATCCTCAAGAAAGAAAACTGCATTTAGTAATATCTGAGTCCTAGGTAGAAAATTAGCAGGCGGAGGCAGGAGGACATCAGGTTTGAAACTAGCCTAGACAACTTGGTGAGATCATGTCTCAAAATAAAAAAAGTAAAATGGCTGGGGATATAGCTCTGTGCTAGAGCACCCTTGGGCTCCATCTACACTACCAAAAAAAAAAAAAAAAGAAAAGAAAAGAAAAGCTTCACTGACTAGAAAGGACAGAGTTCTTCTTTAAACAATGCTGTTATTTTCTCTCATGTTTAGAATAACTATGGTAATTCTCTAAAATTTTCTATGGCAATTATTTTATTTTTTATTTTAGACAGAGGCTGGCTATGTAATTCAGACATGGTGTGTGCCACCATGCCGGGCTCTATGGCTTTCACGGTTTTATTTTTTTGTGTGTGGGTACCGGGAATCAAACTCAGGACCTTGTGTTTGCCAGGCAGGC
The DNA here is from genome assembly GCA_004365215.1 of Cuniculus paca. Lineage (NCBI taxonomy): Eukaryota > Metazoa > Chordata > Mammalia > Rodentia > Cuniculidae > Cuniculus > Cuniculus paca. The sequence continues at coordinate 21,128 of RJWT010005379.1, read as the reverse complement.
ACTGTATGGCATTCATTTTAAATAAAACAGTTTTAAAGGATAAGAGTAAAGGGGGTGAGGATATAGCTCAGCAGCACAAGCGCCTGCCTGGCAAGTGCAAGGTCGTGAGTTTGATCCCCGGCACCAAAAAAAAAAAGGGTAAGAGTATGTGTGGTGAGTTAAAAAATATATTCTCTCAACTCCAGGTATTGTAAATTTGGATTTTTAAAATTTTTATTTTTTTTTAAGTTTGGATTCTTGACCATTTCTGTCTTACAAGAAAGACTTGCAAACTCTTGATCTTATATTCCTTATTTTAGAGATAATTTCTTATATATTTCATGCATAAAACTCTAATTCAAGTTAATGAGTATTTAAAGGGTAGTTAATAATTCAGGGGGATTATATCTGAGGACAGTTCACTAATAAGTACTTAAATTAATGTTTAACATTTTCATTTTTCTATTAAATATATGCATGCATACATAATACACATAATTCATAAAAACAAAACAGAACTTTTTTCCCCCTATTTTGGTTTTCCAAATAAGAGCATGCACAATCTCAAACTAAGCATCCAATTTAGCAATAGCAAACATTATCATATTAGTATGACAAACCATGCTGATGTTGCTTTATGAACAGACCTCCATAAGAAGCTGTTACCTGGAGGACCTTTGATTGGGGTCTTTGGGGACTCAAGATGATCTCTGTGAATCGACTTTGGCCGCTGTTTCTTCTGTTTTGCCACCTGAGGACGGGGCTTAATCACTGTATCCATGTCTTCCATTAGTTTCAGTTGTTTTCGTCTCATATATTCTTGCCTAATAAATTCTCTGCGTGCTTTCTCATCTTCTTTTTTCTGACGCTCTTCTTCAGTTTTACGCCTAAGAAATCACATGGTGAAATTTTTTATTTTGTATACAAAGGAAAGTGACACTGGAAAGAGCCACAATCTTTGCTGTGAAATGGGAGAATTACCATATTTCAGCCCTGTGGGGGGAAAATGTACTTGAGAAAATTCAGGTCACATGTATGTGTATGTATATATAAATCTATATACTTACATCTCCCAATGAAGTTATTTTAAATTAATGTTTCGAAACATTTAAATGTTTAAATTAATATTTCTGAAGAACTTTGTCATGCTAAATCAGGTAATACTTTGGGAAATAAAGGTCAGCACTGATCCAGATGTCTATATATTATATATATTTCTGGGAAAAAAAATCTGTTAATAAAAAGTAATGAGACCAGGCACGGTGGCACACCTGTAATCCCAGCTACTCAAAAGGCTGAGGCAGGAGGTGCCAAGTATAAGCATAGTGAGACCTGCCTGAAAATAAAAAGGGCTGGGGTGTGTAGCTCAGCGAGAGAGGGGGAGAGAGAGGACGCACACCTACCACCTATGCCAATGCACCGTTAATGCTAGAAGTTAGATTTGCACAGCAGTGTCCTTTACCTTGTTTCCTCTTTCCTATGCTCCATTTCTGCTTCCAGCTGCTGCTTCCGAAGCTGAGTTTCTTTCTCCCTTCTTAATCGTTTCTCCATCAAAGCTGCTCGTTTCATTGCCATATCATTCTCTGCTTTTTGATCATCCTAAGAAAAAATTTCAATGAAACAGTGTGAAACATTTTTGGTACTAGTGTTGTCATTTTTACTTGTCACATTTTATAGTTACTCTTATAACTGAAAATCTGAACTTTTATAACCCTACCAAATGTAGAAGTGGTTCAGGAATTATGAAAGAACTGAAAGTGGAAACAGTTCTATCAAGTAACAGAGGACACTTAATTAAACTTAGTGACCATCAACGAAATAAAATGTTTTTTTGACTGTAGTAAACAACCATCTGGTGAGGGAGTTAGTCCCCAATTTTTGTTTTTGTTTTTTTTGAGGCAGGATTTCACTATGTGCTTCAGGATGGCCTTGAACTTACCATGTAGCCTAAGCTGGCCTCAAACTCATAGAGATTCTCCTGCCTCAGTCTCCCAAGTGCTGGGATTATAGGTGTGTACCACCATGCCTGGCTAACCCTCAATTTTTAAAAACTATATTTACATTTTATTAACAACATATGCTCAATAAAAACACCCACATAAAAAGCATTCCAAAACTAGCTATTCAGTGTTACATCACATAAATGAAACTACTACATCTTTTTAAACCTGATACACTGACAGTTTGAGTGGTAGGTTCAGAATTATACTGGCTTTTCTCTTTGAAGAGAAGATGGATATAATTGTACTCTCTAAAGTTCTTTTAATCCAGAGTTAGCTCATAATCTGTAGGCTTCCTGGGCTCACCCAACTTTTACTTGATCCTTTGAGACAGCTCTAGTTTTTAGGGGGTTTCCAAAATGCTTTAGATTCATGAAAGTAACATGCAGTATAAGTAGTTGTCTTAATGATTCCTCGTCAGTTGTCCACATCAGTGCTTAATTCATTGGTGTCTAGTATGGTCACAGCATAGTGCCACAGATTATAGATATTCAAATATGGAAAAAAGTAGAAAAACGAGTTTAAAAATCACAAGGGAGCAGCGTAGGCCATGGGCCAGGAAAAGAACCAAGAAGTCTGCCTGCCTTTCCTGTGAGTCAGCCAGTGCACAGGCTGGGGGACAAGAAGACCTCCCCCGCCCTGCCCCTGTAGACAACCAGCTGATTATTTTTTTAAATATATATATTTTTTGGCACCGGGGATTGAACTTATGACTTCCTGCTTGCCAGGTAGCTGCTTATGCCACTGAGCTACATCCCCAGCCCAATTTGAGAAATCTTAAAAAACAAAAAAGTGAGTGATAATCTAGTAGAAAATTTTTTAATACTATAGGTTTTTCTACTTTTTCTCTTATCTATGATAAATTCCAAACTCTTCACTTTTAAGAGGTAATAATATTCAATATCTGTATTAGCAACACAAGTGTTTAAATATTTTGTATATAAAATCAATACTAAAATTAAAATTTGTATTTGAAATGTGGGGTTATACAGGACGAGAGATTTAGTCCATAATGAAAACAAAGAAATGAATAACAACATATATTTCTGATTATTAAAAAAAAAGTGCCACAATTTGGACTGTAAATAGAAAAGGCAACATTCAACAGATTATGTGCTAGATCTTTATCCAATGCTTTTTTTGTTGAGACAGGGTCTCGCTGTGTATTCTAGGCTGGCTTTGAACTCACTATGTAGCCCAGGCTAGTCTTGATCCTCTTGCCTCACTCTCCCAAATGCTAGGATTACAAGGGTATACCACCATGCCCAGCTTAGCTATTCCAGGAGCCGTGGGTATAGCTTAGTGGGAGAACATTTGCCTGGAATGTATGAGCCTCTGTATTGGATCCCTAGCCATGTACAAGGTGTGTGTGTGGGAGGAGGTATATTTCAGTGATAACTTTTCAACCTGATATGGTTTTGCTTTTTTTTTTTTTGGCAACAAGGTCTCACTATACTGTACTCCAAGCTTTGAATTCACAGTGATCCTCTCCTGAGTGCTGGGATTACAGATGTGTACCATGCAGCCCAACTTACATGCTTTTTAAAATGTTTTCCCTTGCAAGATCCTAGCCAGTCAGTTTTAAAAAAAAATTTTTAAAGAAAAAAGTGTAAGGAAAACTGACTTTCAAAAACCTAACATATATTCACAATGATATCAAGTTATGAGCTGTTTACAAATTGGCAATAGAATCAATCACTCTTAGAAAAGATCTGAATACCTTAATTTTAAAAACAGGCATTTATGGAAATGAGAGAAGCAGAAGAACAAAAGCAGGAAACATCCCTAAATATGAGCCAAGACTGTGATAAAAGGGTTTACTATAGCTTTGAATCCACACTGGGATTTTGTTTTAGAAATTACAGTGTGCTAGAATATGATTATAGTACACTACAGTGGGGCTTCAAAATACATTTTAGTGTTAATGGCAAGCCTGTAACAAAAGGAACTGGTACTAAAAGCATGTCAACTTAAAACAAAACAAAACACATACATATAGAGATACCCCAAACTATGATGATCAGTATTACCTTAAAAAAGAATCCACAGCATACTTTCTGGTCATCATCAAATTGCTCTTTGTCACTTTCTCCATCATACTTTTCAACAGATACATCAGCCTTTTCGGGGGGTTTCAAATCTGAGAGGGAAACTTCAATCAGATTAACATTTTTGGGAGTGGTAGGTGGAAAAATGGGCTTAGGAGGTGGTTCTGTGGGTTGAGTCAATTGGTCCTCTGGTGTCAGACATACAGTCTCTGTGACAGGCTGTGACAGGACTTCTGAAACTGTTGACTCAAAAGGTTTGATCTCCTTTTCTTGAGGATTATGTCCCTGTTGTTCCAGAGCCCCTTTACATTCCAAGTCCCCCTTCTTAGCCTCCTCTTTCAGCTTGGATTCCTTTAACTGAGGTTCTCCGTCATCCCCGAAACACACAAATGACCGAGTCTGAATGGGAACTTGACTTGGTGAAAACCTCCTTAAGCGAGGAAGGCTGTCTACAGACCGTGGGGGCGTCAGGGTTCTATTCAAAGGTGTTATTTTTAGTTCATTTGGCCTAGGAGTCCTTTGATTTTTAACAGAAAAAGATGTGCTTTTTCTGTTAGAAGACTGTGGAGATGGGTGAGTTGGGCGAGGAGAGTCTGAGGAGAATGGTGCAACAGTTGATGACAGGCCTGCCTGCCTAGATGGTTTAAAATCTCGAATCTGTTTCTGTGGAGAGGGTTGTGGAGGTGATATCACCCAAGACTGCTGCTCTCTCATCTGCATTAACATCTCCTGCTGAAGGGACAAGCGTTGCATTTCTTGTTGTAGAAGATGCAGGGATGAATTTAACTTTTCAATGGATTTTGTATATTCTAAAATCTCTCCTTCATTTAAATTCTCTTCTGAGGGACTTGCTAGATTCCACTGCTTCTCAGAATCAACAGGTGTTGTTGGAGACTTTAGCCATTTGGTCGGAGGATTCTCCATGCTTTCTTTTATGTCTACTAGAGACTTGCTCCTCTGTCCATCAGTTTTTTGGAATTCCTTTTCTTTTGCTTGATCAGTATAAACCTTCTCATCTTCTGCACCGGCTGCTTCCTCGCGAAGAGGGGAAATTCCATCCCCTTTCTTTTTCACCACAGTAAGGAATGCTGTCCTTCCCATTTTCTGCCTCTGTTTGGTAAAAGCCGCTTCCATTTTCTTTTTCTGGGCTTCTATAGCGCGCCTCTTTTCTTCTAGCTTCATCCTAAGATGCACCATTTCAGAAGCCAACAGCTGTGTAGTGTCCCGTCCTTGTGGAAGGCCTGTTTCTTCTGGAATCTGTGCCCAAGCAACCACATGAGGAATATTAAGTTCAGAGCCCTCTGGAGTAGTTTTCTGAGAACTGCTTCCACTACTTTTTCCATCAGTGTGGTTCAGTTTCCTGAACTTCTGTTCAGCAAAGCTGGTCATCTTAACCCCAGAACTAGAAGAAGCACTGCTACCTGGCTGAGACTTGGTACTTATAGTACTTGGACAAGGACTCAAAGCTTCTCTGAGGTTGTTGGCTCTTATATCATAATCCTGAAGAAATTTAGATGCATCATCCATGTCGGAATCTAAGCTTACGGTATAATCTCTCAAAGAAGAGTCTTCATCCATAGTTTCAGGAATGTCTTCTGAAGGAACGTGAATTCCAGTGTCTACTTCTGTGGTATCAGTTATGGGACTTAAGGCACCTTTTGTATCAGTTATGTTATCAGGACTAGATTGACTTAGCTTGACATTTGAATTTAAGATACTCATTTCCTGGCTATGAAGAAAGAAGCCATTAGCAATTTGGTCTGGCTGAGGTGTATGGGGAGATTTTTCAGTATCGTGAATTATTTGTAATGCTTCTTCAATGCTTGGCGTTTCAATCTGATTGCCAAACTCATCTAGAAGTACTCTATTTTGTAAAGCTCCATTTGGAAGCTTGTAATGCATATTCTCATTAGAATTTAGTTCATTTGTATTAAGATTTGAGGACCCGTAAGATCTGAGGTCACTGTGAGGGCCTACATTAAGTTCTTCTTCAATGCTTTCTGCTTCTTCTTCTCCATTTACTGGCTTAAAGGACAAATTTTTCCTAATATATTTAGGTAAACGACTGTTGTTCAAAGAAAGCCCTTCATTACTAATAGAACGTGTGATTCCTCGGTTTGGAGTGGATCTCTGTATACTGTCTTCTTTATCAAAAGAAATATCAAACGAAACACCATGCACTGATGATCTAAAAAACAAGAGAAAATCTTTAAGTAATCTTAGCAAATAAATGACTTATGAGATATCACTGAACTATTATCTGAGGTATTTGCTTTCTTTCCCCATTTCTCATAATCATAGCCCTCAAGGTAAGGTTAGGGCAATTTAGCTACATTGTAAATTCAGCCCCTTTGACCTATTATCTGTCTATTAAAAATTTAGTACTAAAGTCTAGATATGGAAACCTAGCTAACAACAAAAGATAGATAAAACTGGCATTTCTTGACAGTGTAAATATAGTTGTATTTACCTTTTCTCTTTGGGCCATGTTCCTATGAAGCCATCAACATAAGACATAGATGAAGACCTTCTAATTCCTACTTAAAATGAAAAAAAGAAAAAGCCACTGAAGTCAGCAATTTAACAGATTTCCAACATTTAACAATTCATTAATAGTGTTAAAGAAAGTAGAATCCCCAGCACAAAAAAATAAAAATTAAAAAATTTTAAAAAAGCTTTAGGGCTAAGATTATAGCTCAATGGTAGAGAATGTGCTTAGCATGAGCAAGGTCCTGGGTTCAATCTCCAGCAAAAGTAGGTAGATAAATATGAAAAATTAGCAGAGACTGGGAATGTAGCTCAGTGGCAGAGCACTTGGCTAACATGTGAGACATGTAAGCCTCTGGATTGGAGCTCTAGCACCACAAGAAAGAAAAGCATAGAGAAACAGCCACCCAAACCAACCTTACAGGCACTTTTCATAAAAAGACAAAGTATTTGCTTATTTATACTTCTCAAAAATTTTCCAGTTAACCTATCTAAAATAAATTTTCTTAGGTTTTTGAAGTGAATTACCTGAAGCTGAAGAATGGGCTTGGGGATGTGAATATCTAGAAGGTAAATGATGATACTGTGTGAATGCAGCTCCTTCCCCACTGCAATGCAGAATATATTAAAATGTTACATTTTAGCTCTTTAATATAAATTTTATATAAAATGACTCAAGTTAGAAATAATGCTATCACCTCTGATTGTATATTCTTTTGAGATTCACTATGCAGTTCAGGCTGGTCTTCAACTCACTATGTAGCCCAGGTTAGCCTCAAACTCACAGTGATTGATCCTCCTGCCTCAGCCTCCCAGGTGTTGGGATTACAGGTGTGTGCCACCATGCTTGGCTGATTGTGCATTCTAAATAAAAATAATCTATTGACTAAATCAAGCAATGGCTGCATGTATATATGTATCTATTTTATTATCTCTTTTAGCCAGTTTGAGGAACTTTCATACACAGCTCAGTGTCCTTATGAGATGAGAAATAGCATTTTATTTTCATTTTCCCAATAGAAAAATTGAGAAATCAGTTAAAAATCAGGCTACTGAAATGGAGTAGACACTTTTTAGAAAAAGTCCAAGTGGCAAATACATGAAAAAATGTTCAACATTTCTGGCCATTAGAGAGATGCAAATTAAAACAACAGATTCCATCTTATTCCAGAAAGAATAGCTGTAGAAGTGCAGCAAAAAAGGAACACTTCTACATTATTGGTGGGAATGTAAATGAATACAATTACTCTGAAAATCAGTATGGAGGTTCCTCAAAACACTAAAATTAGAAATTCCATTTGACCCAGTTATTCCCTTCCAGGCATCTTCCTGAAGGAATTAAAGTCATCATATTATATTGATACATGTATAACCATGTTTATAGAAGTACAATTCCTAATAACTAAATCTTGGAGGCAGTTTGTATGTCCATCAACAGATGAATGGATAAAGAAAATGAGGTATTTGTACACAACAGAGTATTTCTCTGCTATAGACAAGGATACGTTTGAGTTATCTGTAGGAAAATGGATGTACCTTGAGGTTATAAAGTGAAATTGAATCAGACACCCAAGATTAAATATTGCATGATTTTCATATGAGAAATGCAAAACACAAATAAAGAGCAAAATAAAAGGTAATAAGAAACAGGGCAGCTGGGTATGGTGGTGTATGCCTGTAATCCCAGCACTCAGGAGGCTGAGGCAGGAGGATTGCTGTGAGTTTGAGGTCAGCCTGGAGTACATAGTGAGTTTAAATCCAGCTGGAACTACATAGCAAGACTCTGTCTCAAAAAAAAAAAAAGCAACAGATCTTTGGCAAATCAGAAGGGGTCCAAGAGATAGAAGGAGAAAGAGATAAAAATAGAATTAAGATGTGTTATGTATGTGTACCACCATGTACTTCAAACATGTACTAATAAAAATTTTTTTAAAAACTTGAGAAATAAAGAAGATATTACATGAAACCAATCTGAAATATTTTTGTCGTATCTAAATTTCTAAAAACTATACATATAGCGAAACTTTGTAAAAGACCTCGACAGCCTCGCTACTCACCATCTGTATCTGTACATCTCTAACAGTTACATTAGGACAGTAAGCTGTGCCTTGAAGACATCAATGTCTATAAAGATAGGAAGCTTTCTACTATTTCTACTTATTTAATTCTACTCCTTCCTACTTAACGCAAGAGATCAGGCATCTCTTCTTCAATTATCATGACATTTGGCCAGAATCAAGCTATTCTCTCCTAGTTTCTCTCTGTGTAAGGTTCAGTCTGCCATGTTGCTCGCTGCACTCAAGTGAGGAAGTTAGGCGTTCCCACTCCCAAGGGGCTGAGAACTGAGGAGTGAGACGCAGGGACTTCTGTAGCTCTCCCAAACCACATTATCTTTTGGCTAATGTAAAATGAGAAGATGAACAAGTCAACCAAAGAATGCAAAGATACAAATTATAAGCATTACAATTTAATGACAGCTTAATTAAAGAGCTCTCTCCAAAAGCTACATCCGCTCACTTTACTTCTAATTGCTTGTTAGGACTTCAGAGAATACTCACATTGCTCCCTGGTGTATCTGTTTTTATTACACCTCTCTCTGAGATCCTCTGAGACCACTGTTACAGTTTCTACTCTCGCTTAGCTCTGACAGGAGGGCACTGTGGTATTAAACCACAGAGAGTTATGAATAGAAAAGTTAATGGAAGTAGTAGGAATATTTATAATAGTAAATTGGAGGGTAAGAAAAGAAAATGCTTTAATGCTTTGGAAGAAATGCCTTACAGACCTTAGACAGTTACACAGGGAAGAAGTCTTATAAAGGGAATAAGAATATTGCCAAATGTTCAGTCAAACCTTGGGCTTCCCATAAATTAGTCTGAACTTGAGAGTGAAACTTTTTTAATGTGAATAGCAAGTCACAGCTTCAGAGTAAGTTTATAAATAAAAAATGTTATAAAGTACTGTAAGTTTTTTGCTTAATTTTTAAATGAACCTTTAATGAATATGATTGGAATTTCTGAAAACACATCAATTTTAAGCCAAAAAATCAGATAGACTGGAGAGTCAAAGTCAATGCAAAATTTAGGTTCTGATAAATAAATGAAAAGCTGCTTATAGGACTTGCCAAAGAACATTTTAAAATAAACTAATGTCTCTATCACATATTTGGAACAGTAGTCAGGATTATCCTGATATTAAATGGCGGAATATTTTTTAGTTTGTTTTCAGCTCAATTCCTGATACTAAAGGATAAAGCACTAGAGAAAAATTCAATATTTATAATAGGTATTCTATTGCTATCTCTCAACAGCAACGGTAACCAAGAAACAAAACAGTGGGAAAAATTGCTTTAAAGATGAAAAAAAAATTAAAATATAACTTTGAAATCCCCTTGAGGCCTGAGAGTTATCTATTAGACAGTTATCAATTATACAATTAGATAATTTTGAACTATAAGCAAGTTACGCAGCACAAGTTTAATTTTAGGTTGGTTATTTGGACCATACAATGTATTCCCACTTTTCAGCATAGTTCATTAGAGGCATTTATGAAACCTTTAGTTCCTTGTAAATTTCGATTATATTTACATCAACACACTTTAATAGGTTAAACTAATTACGATTTATTTGAAAATTGAACTAAAAATTTTAAAAAATCTTATTAACTTAAACTATTTAATCTTATTATAAATGGACTAGAAACAGTGAAAATGAAGTGATTATAGTATCTACCTTGAAGTGAAGTCAGAACTGCATGAACTGTCCAATACATTTCTTTTGGCAGCATTCAAGATAGGAATTGATGGCATATCTTTCACAGGTTCAGCTAGAATAAAAGATAAAAACCTCAAAATTATATATTTACCATGTTTCTAATATTACCTCAGGAATTCTGGATCATAAATGCTTAAAAATAATTTTCAAAGGGTCAAATTTTTTGAAATGCAAAAATTCTGACTTTAAAGAATTTACTTAAGTTTAACAGGAGGGAGGGGAGCCTACTATAAAATAATGTAGATATTTCTAAAAATTTGCTTAATTTTGTGAAAGCTTTCACAGAATTTCAGATTCATATGGTCATCTTTGCTTTTTACGGAACATTCTGGCATTCTGATAGACAATTCACTGGAGAATAAACCCACTGAAGGAGTTTTACATACTTCCTTTTTTACTTTGACATTTAAATGAAACTGTTGCTGGCATTCTGAGTAATAGGCTTTATGGATAAAAATCATAGAAAGCAAAGTAGGTAAAAATATTTTAATTTAAAAAACTGTACAAATATGGGTTACAATAATTACTAAAGATATGTGACTTTATGTAATGGCCTTAGGGAGGTATCTCAACTTCTGAAAAGATATTTTTTTTATTAACTAATGGCTCAATATTCAGAATCTGCTTTAAACAACTCAGGCACACTAGGACAGACTACTCATTGCCTAGTTCACAGATTTTTGCCAGAGATGCAGTGAGCTACCTGTAATGGTTTGTGTCTAGATGTCCCCCCGAGTCTCATCCAGTCAGTTTTTTGGAGGTCGCTGAATCAACAGTGTGTCATTGATTCATAGTACAATGCTGGGATTAAGGAAGGGTGATTTCTGGATCAGTCTACTGATTGGATCGGTACCACTCTATCCTGGTAGACTGGATAAAACATAGGGACAGAAGGAGATTTGTCTTGTCTTCTCTTCCTTCCACTTGTTGCTTTTGCTGTTTTCTGTCACCATGAACTGTTGCCCCTCTGCCATGTGCCACGCTGCCTTGGAGCTAGCTGATTATGGACAAAAACATCTACAAATTGTGAGCTCAATAAACCTTTCCTCCTGTAACTTATGGGTGTTGGGTATTTTATCTCAGCAATGAGAAAAGTAACTACGACACTGCCTGAGGTAAGCTCACTGTATCCTCTAGAATGATAGGCCTCTTCCTTGGCTAATACTTTTTCCCTCCTTTCTTACTGCTTTCTTGTCTACTTTTGGGGGGATTGGGGAGATAACTACAGTTATAAATAAATCTGGGGTCAAGGAAAACTGTTAATTAGTTGTTATGCACAGTAGTCATGCTTTGTGTTAGGCGGGACAGTCATTGGTCACGTAATTTATTCTGGAAGAAAGTTTATTACTGACAATTTTCTCCCCTGCAGAAATAAGCATTGGATTTTAAATGGAAGCCAATAAGAAATTTGTTTTGCTATGCAAAATTTTGCTTTAGAGAAAGTTAAGGAGGAATTTTTGTTCTTTATTGCTCGGAATCTTTACAGTAACTTCTTTACTTATTAGTTTTATTATTATGTACAATTAATACATCAGGATATTGTAATAATCGCAGTCTACTAGGTTTAAAAATTTATACAGAAACCTTTTTATGGTTTAATGGCAAATTCAGACTGTAGGTTAAAGTCAAATTACAATGTCAGTGTATTCTAAGTAATATAGTAACGAAGATTTTAAGATGAATAAAAGGTGGATAGGCGTAAAAGATGTAAAGAAGTGGATGGCATGCAGTAAAGCTTAAAGTTCCAAATCATAAGATTTCAAATCAGAGCTGTGGATCTAGCTCAGTGGCCTAAGCACCTGCCTGGCAAGCTTGAGGTCATGAGTTCAATCCCAGGTGCCGCAAAAAAAAAAAAAAAAAAAAAAAAAAGATTTCAAATCAGAGCCATTCTCTTCATTTTCTTTTCTATTCCCCTAACCATATTAATCATCAGTTTTTCACAGAGGCTTTCAAGGCTTTAAGATACTAAAATATAGTCCTTAGAAACTATCTAGGATAATAACAGCTGAAATCTAAAACAGTAATAGGCTTCCCTCTAAAAGAATATCTAGGTGAGGTTACATAAACTTTCCTTTTTTTTTTTTTTACTTTCCATTATTTTTCACATTAAAAATTTGTAAAGAAGTGGTTACCTCCTTGTGGACAAACAACGCGAGGCTGTACAAATGATGGCTTCACAACTTCAAACCACCAGAAGAGTTCCGCCATGAACACCAAATAGTTACTCTATATAAAAAAGTTAAGAAAATTAAAAGAGACCCTAAATTAGGTTAAGCTTGATTACAAATTAATGATGCAAAATTTTAGTCTATTTTATCCATGAAAATACAGGGATTAAACCCTACTCATCCATTACTGGAAAATATTAAGTATAGGCTATTAAGTTTGGAATAAAATATTACCTATTTTAGGTAAAAATTATATTCAAAATCTCTTTGCCCTCTCTTGGTTTGGTTTCTCATATTTAAGCTGGCAACTTTCAAATACTCATTTCTTATATGATAGTTCCCGAGACTACTGTGAATGTAGGAGGTGAAGGAGAAAGAAGAATCACAGGTGAGTCTCAGGTTTTTGTCTTTAACAACTAATATTACCATTTAATAAAATAGAGAAGATGAGAGAAACAGGTAGTGAAAGGAATCATGAATTATATTACCTCTGACACAGTTATCAGTTAAGTAGACCTGTCCTGAGGGAGATGAGTGTAAGAGTCTGGAGTGTCATAAAGGATATGCATGGTGAACAGAATTTGGTAGGTTTCCTACTTTATTTTTAAGCATGTGTTATCACTGTAAACTCACAGAATATTAAAATGTTTATATACAAACCCTATTTGAAGCAGCATGTTTACAACTGCTCAGACTGTGCATGGGATTTCATCCCTGCTTGCCTTCGCAGAATTAATGTTCTTAATTTATACCCCTCTCAACTGAATCTTTCCTACTTGGCTTTTAAACATGCCCATGCCTCTCCCAGGCCTCCAATATGTGCTTCATTTCATCCTCTCCTACTGCCTGATCCATTCTAGTCTAGCACTGAACCACATCATTCCTTTAAAACAGAATTTGCTTGAGTTACCAATGACTTAAGTATTTTGCTAAACCAAAGACTTTTCACTATATGGTCTTTCAGCGGTAGCAGATACCCATTATCTTTCCTCTCTGAAACACTGCTAATGCCTGTGAGCTTAGGCTACCAAATGACTCTTAAATGTACATACATATGCAATGGCCTCCAAACCATTTTCTTTTGGATATCACAAAAACACTAATGTCCAAAACTGAAATACTGATCTTCCCTTTAAATCTAATCTTACTCCAGTATTAGCTCATTGAAAGGCCACTATTTCAATGTGCAAACCATAAACCCAGGAGACATTCCTGACACCTTTTCTCTTCTTCTCCATATTCTAGGTATCACCAAAATCTGCAAAATGTGCATTCTATATATTTCTGGAATCTATGCATCCCTCTCCATTTTCATCATAACAGTTCTGATTCTTGTTTGGACACAATAGCTCTTCCCCTTTGGCCTTTATTAAGAACAAGCTTTTTCCCTCTGTTCACTATTCATGAGATAAAAGGGAAAAGTTAGTATAGTTTACAAGAGGCTAGTCGACTGGATACTTTTTTTCAGCGGGGAGCGGGGGGGGGAACACTGGACATCGAACTCACGATTCTGTGCTTGCCAGGCAGGTGCTTGTACCATTGAGCTAAATCCCCAGCCCTACGACTGGATACTTTTTATCTAATATCTATTATCACATTCTCCAAAATTTCTCATTTTACTCAGCAGTCTAGAAAGACAAAGCCTGTGCTCATCATTTTATGTTCTATTGTTTAAAACAGAGCCTAGAACATAATACTCAATAAATATTTGTTAAACAAGCATGTAAATGAATGTATGTGTAACAAAAAAGAGCAGTCAACAAAATAACCAAACATTGATGGGGTATGCCTGCAAAGTAAGGTTTCTATGACTTACATTTTTTCTTTATACTTACGTTTACAATATACTTTCTAAAGCCAAAATAAAAAATTAACTTTGTAAGCACTGGTGCTGGGCTCTGCTCTACTAGGAGTTAACTGAAACCCGATTTAATCTTTCGGAAAAACTTTTTTTTTTTTTTTTTTTGGGTACCAGGAATCAAACTCATGACCTTACACTCGCCAGGCAGGTGCTTGTGCCACTGAGCTAAATCCCCAGCTCCTATGGTAAAACACTTCTTACATGTTCAAAAATTATCTGTTGACAAGAAATAATATTTTAAAGACCTTGGTATGTAGCTGTTTTAATAACACAATAATATTGTTTGAGCAATATAGTAAGAAATAATTTTCTTAGTAACTAAAAGCTCATGAAGATTATTTTGTTCTAAATTTATTATTGAAAGGCAATAAGCTTGTAATATGCCCTTCATGCCTTGGGACCCAGGATGTAAATATTCACAAAACTTTCTAAATCCCTTCTTTTCTATTCACTTTTTTATTTAAGAGGATGGGTCCCAGGTAAGAACCTCCCACCAAAAACCTGTGTTTGGAGAGAAAAAAACATAGTACCACATTAATTTCATGTAAAAACTGCTTCTTTCCTTCTTTTAAAGTCAGATATAGCTACATATTAAAACAAGGTAAATGATACAGACTATAGATATATAGAATATAGAACAGTAAAACTATGCCATAACCCCTTCCCCCCATACCCTAATATCACACTCAGAAGAGATCACTGTTGGGTAGCCTTCTATGGAGCATTTTCTGTGTATCTATACAGAGTTGTCCCTCAGTGCCAGGACCCACCATGAACACCAAAGTCTGTAATACTTGAGTTTTAATCTAAAATGGTGTAGTATTTACATGTAACTTATGTACATCCTTCCATAGACTATCTTAAATCATCCACAGGTTCTTTATAATATATAATACAATATTAATGTTATGTAGTTATGCTATGTAAACTGAAACTTTTAGGAATCAACAAAAACAAAACACATACATGTTTAGTTTTAACACAGGATTTTTTCTCCCTTATCTGTGGTTAGCTAAATTGGAACCCTCAGATACAGAGAGCAGACTAGATGTGTACATGTTTGCACATAAATAGGAAAATGATTTTGGGGTTGGGGGCATGGTTCAATGGATCCTGGTTTAACCACCAGCAACACAAAAAAGAAAAAAAAATATAAAGCACATAAGTTATGTGTTACAATATGTTTGTTAACTGTTTTCTCTCTTTAATGATGTCTCAAAAATTTTTCTGTCTTAATAAAAGTACCTCCCTTTCCTTTGAACACCGCGATTGTATTACAAAATATTTTAATTATGTCCATATTATGATGGATCACTTCTACTATGAAAACTCTTTATACATGACTTTTATACTGGTTTTGTCTTTTGAGGTGCTCAGGATCAAACTGAGACTCACATCTTTCTCTGCATTTTAAATTTGGTTAAGTAATATCAAATTGTCCTTCATAGTGAGTGACCAGAACACTTTATACTTTTCCCAAAAAGGGGAAGACAGTACTTATAGCATGTGTTACTAAAGTGAAAATGAGGTGTTCAAGCATCGTGGACCAAGCAACTTCTGGAAGGCTTGAGTCTTAAGATATTCAACTAAATTCAAACTCATGGCTCTATAATTTAGCAAATAACTTTTTTCCTTTGAGATTAAATTTTTTACAGGTAAGTGCCATAAAGCTCATTAGCAAGATATATATGAAAATAATGGTTCCTAACTTCCATTTTGATGAAAAAGACAAGATACAAATCTTCAGAATTAATCAAGGTTTTTCTTTTGATATGTCACAGAATAGGGAGTGATACTACTTTGAGTCAACAGGACCATGCCTATTTTGGAAATACTTTCCCTATTGGCTCTATCTTTTGTCCTCTAGTAATCCTGAGATTGGCAAAGGAAAAAGAAGTAAGACCCTGAAGAGTAAGAATTTAAAACACATGGCATTAACGTCCCTGTGAGTGGTCCATTAGTGGTTTCTATTAAGGTTGGGATTAGAACTATGATTAGGATTGATATAAAGTTGTTCTCAGGCAAACTTTCAACTCTATTATAAGATCAATTATTCTTAAATCCTTGACACAGAAATGGCAAATTTTAGGCAAAGGATATAAGGAATATCAAACAATTTCAGAGCTGTGGGCCACTGGAACAACAAAGTATTTTTTTCACCGAATGACATTCTAGATCATTAGCTGCCTCTTAACTTGTAGCTCAGTAGCAAATGCCAGACACTGCCTGAGACTTGTATCTGTCTCTTCCAGTAGGAAGTATGTTTCAAAAGCATGGGAATCTTTGCCTGTTTCATTTACTGATTTATCCCAACCATGAAGAACACTATTAGTTGCTCAATAAATATTTTTTAAAGGACAGCAGTAAGGAGCAGCTAAACACCAACAGATAGTGCATGATATGCTGAAGCAAGGTGTAAATATAATAATTAACAAAACAGCATTCCTTTCCAGAAAGTTCATTTCCAGATCATTTTAATATTTTCTTCCCTTTTCGGAATTCTACATTTTGCCTCAAGGCTCATATTCTATTTTACTAGCATTAGAACAGTGGATTAGGGTTGTTTTGTTTTGTTTTGTTTTGTGGTACTGGGAATTATAACCAAGAGGGTTCTACCACTGAACTACTTCCTCAGCCCTTTTTACTACTTCATTTTGAGACAGGGCTCCATAAGTTGCCCAGGCAGGACTTGAACTTGCAATCCTCTTGCCTCAGCCTCTGTTAGTGGATTACGGGTATGTACCACTGCACTCAGCTAACACAGTTTGTACATGATTTAAGTTTGGCTTTGCACTGTAAAATGAATTGTCCCTAATAATGTATTGAAAACATAAACAGAAAAAGCAAACAAAAATTGTTTTTCAAAATCTCTGTTGACTGATGTAGTATATAAGCTTGATATAACTTGGTCGTTTCTTTTGCTGTTGTTTTTTAAAACAAACTTTAACAAAGCAAAGGAAAAAAGAGAATCATTTAATTTACCTTTACAGATGAAGCAGCATACAGCATATCTTCCAGAGTGAAATGGCAACACTGGTTCAAGTATTCTTGGCAAAATTCTTGAATCAGCTGCAGATTATACAGGCTATCAGCCAAAGACATAGTTTCTTTCAAACAAATATCTTCAAATAGAAAAAGAGCAAAGTGATGACTTTGAACTATTTGAGAAAAATTTCATGTGTACTTCATAATTAGTGACACTACAAATACACAATTTTGTGGAATTTGTTTAATAAACATACATTTACAAACAATAGTTATTACACAGAAGTTCTTATCTGCCTCAAAATTATACGTATTTTTAAAAGCTTCATTATTTATTAGATACTCCCTGAAAAATTTTTTATCACCTATCTAAAGTTTGAAAATATTTCACTGGAACACTTACCCTCTAATCTGACAACATCGGGACAGTAAAAATGAATAAGGGCAGCTAGCGCACAGCCATCTGTACCATCTTTCAACAAGTTTTCTACCAGTGGAATGCAAGGCAGCTGCTTAAGCAATGTTTGTTCCTTCCTATAACGAGCCTTCAATGAGTGAGAGAGACAGCGATAAATACTAAGGAACATACAGGGAAAAAAATTACAACTGTAGATTCTAGTGTGTCAGTTAATAAAATATTAATCAAGAGAAGTGAGAACTTCAATATTTTCTAAATCATACTAGATATTACCAAAATGAAGCACACAGCAACATAATATTTAATAATATTAAATATATGCTAAAAATTTAACATGACATTATATTTCTAATTTACATGAGATAACATTTAGGTTACTTAAAAATTATTACAAAACATATTTGAATTCTTTCCCTGTTCTGTTCATTTGTAGATTAAAATTTTCCTTTATTTTAATATTAGATTTAATTTAGACTGAAAATTCTTACACAAAAAGATGAAGTTTTTATATGGAAAGAGCAAAAGTACCAATGGAACAAGAAGAATTACAAGAATTATCAAAATTGGGGGCCAGGTATATGAATCTATTATTTTTAAAGGAAATCTGGAGATAGACACATTAGTTTGAGGAACTGGAATCACAGCACAGACATATTCTAGCCCATCATTTGAATGTTGAAATAAAGCAAATAAAATGTTAACAACTTGGAAACTGAAAAAAAACAACACAACAACAAAAAAACCTCCCTGAGCTGAGTTTCATTAATCAATCACTACTGGTTATAAGGGTTCCTGTTTTCCCTCAGAAAAACAGAAGAAAGCTTTGATTTCTAAAAATATTTGATGTAGCTAGATTCGGATTTCTAAGACAGCACCCTAACAAGGAGATAGAAGCAGCTAAGAGAATAAATTTTTGAGTCAGACTACCTGAACTGAGATTCCAGTTCTGATACTTATTTACTTTGTCACCTTGGACAAGTTACTTAACTCTCACTTCTCATGTAACCATCTATAAGACGGGGACAGTAACGGCATCTCCTGTACTTCACAGACCTACTAGAGGACTGAACACGACGGTGGATGTGCAGTGCTATGCCCACTGCTAGGTACACGAGAGCAATCAATAAAAGTTACCTGCTGTTTATCTAGTGGCTTCCTTAAAGCCAAGAAAAATAATGCTGAAGACTTAGTTATAAAGCATATTAAAGTATTTTATTAGCAAAATTTGTTATATGTTAGTGATATTTAAAGTCACTTTTAAAAAAGTAACAAAAACTAATTTTTCTTCTAAGTTTCTCTAAATTGGTCACCTCTACATTTTATAGTTAAAATATAATCATGACAATATATTGTGAGAATAAAAATAGGAACACTTAAATTTACTGAAAAGAACATTTAACATTTGGTGGTGGTTAGGTTTCTTTGAAATGACATTCTGCTTCTGCCCTACTGGCTATTCAAAGAACAAGATTCATGGACCAGATATTCCTGTTCCAGATTTTTGGAGGAGCTTATTCTTATTAATCAATGCAACCCATACATCTATTTTATGGTACATTCCTAACTCAGAGTACCTATATTCAGAAAATAATTTCACACAGATTCTTTGATTACAAGATCTTTAGAAAACTTCCTCACTTTGTTCCTTAGTTTAAAAATCAGCCTTGGAAAGAGGCGAGGAGAGGGAAAAGGAGACAGAAAAAAAGGAAAGAAAAAGAAGGAAGGAAGGAAGGAAGGAAGGAAGGAAGGAAGGAAGGAAGGAAAGAAATCAACTAGTAGCATCTTTTAGCCTTAAGCCACCTTTCTCAAATTCAGTAAGTACTGTCCTGGATCTTTACCCTCTTTTCTTTGGTCGTCTAACATCAAAAGCTTGTATCTTGGACATAGTCTAAATTGGGCTGGACTCAGTAACAAACTTCCCAGATCTTCTTAGGACTAACTTGCTTTCAGTCTACAACCCAAATTGGACTGACCCACACACCCAGAGTCATGGAACAAGGAACCAAATTGTGTGCCAAGAGCACTTCGGGATAGAGAGTGTGTGTGTGTGCATGGGTGTGTGCGTGTGTGACATTGTTACACTCATACACAGTTTTATATGGTATTAAAAAAACTGTCTATGGCTTAGACTAGACGACAGAAATTTTTTTTTTTTGGCAACAGAAAATTATGAGTGATAGGGCAGAACACTTTTCTTGAAGGCTGTATCCTAGAAGATACACCAGGTAAACCAACTTTTAAGTCTTGAGGTTATATATAACCTTGGCTAGTTCATCTACAGTTCATGAGAGCTATAGTCTTTTGTACTTGAATATATTATATATTTTACAAACTCATTTTTCCTATTTCTTCTGCAAACTTAAAAAATTTTTACTTAAAAGAAGCCTGACACTTTCTGGACGTCATCATTGTGTTGTATTTCTAAATTACATTTTTATTCTTGAAGGTATAAAACAGTTCTTAAATGGTTTAACTCCCTACACCTAACCCTAGCAGATCATTCCTTCAAGTCCAATCAGAATTTAATATAGTTTAGGTCCAATATTTACAAAAACGTGGAAAACTTTTTGCTTTTCTCATTGCACAAAAAGTGAAGAGTGCTTTACAATTCAGACTGAAAAGAATATAATCCTATCCCGAAGATAATTTAAAAATACAGGTAATTTATACATATAATTCAAATTCACTTTTCCTAAAATTATTAAGACTACATCTTCCAGGTTTTTTTTTTTGCTATTATTTGTTCTACTTATTGATGCTCTGTAAATACTGATGAAAATGGCAAAATGATGACTACTATTTAATTTTTTGAACTTTTAGTCCCAATTTGGCTAGGTATACTACCTCTCCTATTACAGTATGACCAAATATCTTAAAAACCTAATCTCTATTCAGCGACCAAAAGAATTACATGAAGTGACTATACCAGTAAGACATAAACAATACCATTCTACAATTACAGTTCTGGAAAGCAAACTGAAATAGCTGGGCAAACTTACTGGAACCAGTTTCCAAAACCATTTGGAAGGAGACTTCAGAGGAAGCAGCAGAAGAAAAGGGGGAAAGCAAAGGTAAAGGGAAAACTCATCAGAATTATTTTAATTAACAAATTATAGCAGAGCTTCTAATAGTGAAATCCAAGTTTATTGTTCTCATATTTCTTCATATGTTATTAATACTATAATGAAAAAATATAGGTTCACAAAAAAATGACCACCATCTTCTCTTGCCTTATTCTTTTTCCCCATATAGAAATTTACTTTAGGATACATACAATATCTGTATATTTTGGCTGCAAGGAATTTTATTTCTGGGTTTTAGAATCACGTATCATACTGAAAAATGAATCTATTACTATAAGAGATTCTAGGGACATGCTCGCAAACATAATTCTTAGACATTAGTAGAC
>RJWT010005378.1:0-31118 GCA_004365215.1 Cuniculus paca | reverse complement strand
AACATAAGTCACACATAAGGGGCGATGTTTGAGCTTCACTGGCCACAGATGATGGATGTACAATTGCTCAACGAGGTGACAGGGAGTGATTCAGGTTGAGGGTGTGTTGGGTGTGTACTGTGTTTTGAAGGAGTCTGGGTTTTTTGAAGAACTGGAGAACCTCAAATACTGAGAGTGCAGGGTCAAGTATGAGTAAGATCCTTGGACCTAACAATCACAGTGGGTGTTTTGGACTATTTTGTAAATTATAGTGATCTATCATATGGATTTATGGAGGGAAGTGAGATCAGATTTTCATATCAAGAATAAATCTGGCTGCTGCGGGCAAGTGAATGAAGAGGGAAGGAGGCTGAAGGCAGAGATATGAGTAAGAAGAAGGTTTGGTATAAGATGACAAGTCTCTCAATTAAGTCAGTGGCCATGGTCATGAGAGAAGGGTGAATCTGAGGGGCAAGTTAGAGGAAAACATGACAGGACTTGAGAGGAAAGTTGAAATTGAGGTGTTCATCAACAGGAACCAAATTAAAGTAAATAATAACAATAGTGATCACTTTGGTTAGTCTGTCTGTGGTGGTTTTCATTTTGCAAACTGTTTATCTCCTACTATCCTTCCATAGACAAATGGATACCTTGAAAATTAAAAGAGAGGGTGTGCAGAAAGTGATGGTCCAGGCCACAGTGAGATGCTCAGCACATATCAAGTGATTACCGTGATTGTTGATAGGTGATTGTTAATCCTTGTTGTTCTCATTGATGTTGATAAGTTAAGTCCAGACCAGAGAGGACCCTTGAGAGACCAGAGAATAGAATGTTACATAGAGAAAGCATTCAGAGGGCCCTTCAGCCCCAGGGAGAGATATCTGGAAGACCTTGGGCCATGGGCTTTCTTTGTCCTGCATGTAAAAATCTTTGAATATGTAGCTGATACTCTGCCTTTCCCCTTGTGTGCCTCCCGCACCCCTGCCCCAGCTTTTGGGTTGTGTTTTTATTTGAACTTACTCATAATGCATGTAACATTATGAAAAGAACACTGGCTAGGAGTTAGGCAGTAATGGATTTGATATATTTCTATTAACTGGATTTTTTTTCACTTGCTTGTTTGATTTAGAGAATAGGTAAGATATATTTTAGTATCTCCTTTTTTTTTCCTCATTGACCAAAATCAGGATAGTATTATCCAGCTCATTGGCCAAAATCATGATAGTATTATCCAGTATTGTAGCATTTGTATCATGTCGGTAATAGCCTACTTTATTTTTTTTTATTTTAAAGTGAATAAAACAAAACAAAACAACAGAGTTAAACACAACAAAGCATATCAGAACAGAGCACTGCAAGTAATATAGGTCTTCAAAACAATGACAGGAAATCAACAATGACTACCCTAGTGTCTCTTGTTTTCTTTGAAATGGTTGTTCATACATTCACACACAATAAAGTCAAACAAAACAAGGTAATATAAAACCAAATAAAGCCAAAGAGTGAAAGCATTACAAATAGCCTACTTAAAAAAAAAAAAGAGGAAAAGAGACTGACAGAGATATCCAGAGATTGAGATTTAACTTTGTTCAGTTTTGTGGTATTTCTATGGCTTATATGACCCTAAGATTTTGGTAGTAACTTGATACAGGAATCCAAATGAAACAAATCATGTTTACAACAGCCTTCGAGGCAGCTTGCTTTAAAAACTCATCAGCCAGAGATGGTGAAACAGGAGGCTCAATACACACTTCCAAGCTCAGGGTGGGAATGTGCTCCCCAGGATCAGTCCTTGAGCACTTACTCCTGGTACACTTCTCTCTCAAATGGACAGGGCTGACAAACCTTTTCTTTGATGGTTTTCTTAGTTCTAGATTGGAGTAAGTCTGACAGTCACTCCAGTTCTGGAAACTGTGCCTCAGTGGGCAGGAGGTGTCAAAGTGGGTATTTTTTTTTTTTCGAATTCAATTTCAGAAGCTTTAGATTTCAGCCTGAAGAGCCCTCAAAAGGGCTGCAACTGTCTCAGAATCATTGCTCCTTTTTGGGGGTAGCTGCTGTTCTTTCCTACCACGGTAGCATTTTGTCACTTAGGGCATCTTCTGAGAAGTCATTGATTAGGCAACATGAGGGAGTGACCTATTCCATAAAAATTATTTTCCAAGTACTTTTTAAAATTTCTTCAAATATTCAAGCTACTTTTACTCATTTTAGCTGTAATTATAGGAACATTTTAAATAATCATTTCACTTTCCACTCTGCCTTCTTTTTAATTTTTACCTTATATTTTTATTAGCACATGTTTGCAGTGTATCATGACTACATTCATTGTTGGGAGTTGGTGCATGTACATAAACATCTTAGTTCTTTTCACTTCGTCTTTCCTGACTCTTCCCCTTTCCATCTCTAGATATCCTTCCATTTGCAAAAGATCTATCTCTTTGCTTACTATTATCCATCCTTTTTTTTCTCTCTAAATTATTTATACTTTGTGTTTCTCACATAAGAGAAAACATACAATATTTAAGTTTATGTGTCTATTTCACTTAACATTATTGTCTCAAGGTGCATCCACTTTCCTACAGGTGACTTAAATTTATCCTTATTTATGGCAGCATAGCACTCCCTGGTGCATGAACACATTTTCTTTATCTATTCAACTGTTGATGGACATAAAGGCCATGCCCAAGATTTAACTACTACATGTTCTACTGCTATAAATATGAATGTTTATGCATCACTGTAAATATTATGTCTTTAGCTCTTTCAAAAAGATACTCAGAATGAGAATAGCTGAGTCAAATAGAATTCCTATTTTTAGTTTTGAGGAATCTTCATACTGATTTCCATAGTGGTGGTACTAATTTACATTTCCACCAACAAGGTAGAAGTGTTCTTTTTGCCCATAGACTCACTAGCATTTGTTAGTATTTGATTTCTTAATGATAGCCATTCATTCTGTAGTAAGATAAAATCTCAGTGTTGCTTTAATTTGCATTCCTCTAATGGCCAGAGGTGTTGGACAGTTTTTCATATATTTATTGGGCATTTGTACTTCTTCTGAGATGTTCCCTCTCCTATTTTAAGTAAAGTTCATTCAACACAAATTTTCCCTAATGAGTTAAGGTCAGTGTCTAGCACCTTCTTTGTTGACCTGATACATACTTCAAGAGGGAAGCATGTGCATTCTTGGAATAAACATCCCTGTATGATGAGCTTAGCTTTCGAATTACTGTGGCTGTGTCCCTTGGTATCTTTTTTTAAAACTTGCTCTCCTTTTCCCCTCTGGATGACTGGCTTCTGATTTCCCTTCTCATTATCAACTTTCGGCAAACCCCTTTCTTCTTCTGATCTGTAACTTCTAATCTGCTTCCCAGTGTGAAACTAGATTATGAATTCTCATTATGATTACTATAAATGTACAAACACTTTGAGAGAGAGTATGGAGGGCAAACTCCCCTGGGTCAACGTGCTGGAATCCAGAGGATCTCTTGTGAAGTATTCTCTAATCATTCAGAAGCTTGGCTATGTTTTGTTCATTGTTGCTGTGGTTTAAATGGTGGCTCCCCTCCCAAATTCATGTTGAAAGTTTATCTACAAAGCAACCGTACTAAGAAGTGTAGCCTTTCAGAACTTAACATTCTGTAGTGATCCTCATTGTTGACTTGATTGACTTGAGAGACACACTTCTGGGTGTGTCTGGTTGAGTCATAGAACTGTCACCTTGGGGACTATATCAGGACTTTGAACCTTTTCTTTCTGGGTCTTCTCCTGTGCTTTTATTCCTTGTTTCCATTCCTCCACTGTGCCCTTCTTCATGATGTTTATACCTTAGAGCCACCCGACCATGGTTGAAATCCCTAAAATTGGGATCTGAAATTAAGCTTTCCTCCTTTAAATTGTGCATACTGGAAATTTCATCCCAGCAATGGAAAGGTGATACATCCTTATAGTACAACACAAAGTGGCAGGGAGCACAGCAACAAGATACCATCTTGGAAGCAGAGAGCAGCCCCCATCAGATGTCTTGATGCTTTGATCTTGGACTTCTTGGCCAAATGGATCGCAGAAACTGGACCAGAATTTTGCCATTTTTGACTTGGCTAGATTAACATTCCAAGCCTTTCCTTGATAGGATTGAGGGTTGTCATTGAATAGGTGAGCACAGATCATGTCAATGTTGGTTCAGTTTTGTCTAAATAAGGAGGAGGGCTTGGCTCTTAAGGGGAAATTGAAGTCCTGTCAATAAAAGGATGTGGGTACTGATAGATAAAACAACAGGTGTTTAATTCACTCTTCTTTTCATTAGAGGACAAAACTGCAAAATTCTGAAGGATTATCTTCAGTGTTTGCCTTAAACTACCATTAAAAGTTTAGCAGCACTTTATGAGCTCAAAGAAACCTTCACATCAGACTCTACAAAGCCATTCCAATTACTTTTTTCTGTTTAGATGAAAGACAGTGAACTCATTGGCTGATCTTAATACACACATCAATTAATTTAATTGACCTAAGGGTTGTTCTTACATAAAGTACTACTCTTTGGATTGTTTTAAAAGACATCAATTTGTCATTAAAAGAGCAAATACTGTACAGTAGCTTTAAATATTTTTCTTCCAATTCCTTTAATGTCTGTTTTGCTAAACGCTTAGCAACAAAAGCCTGGTTTGAGTAAGGGTTTCTTTGCTAAAATAAAAACAATCTGAAATTTCGATGTGTCTAGAGCAATCATGGCAGTGTAAATTAATTAGCCACACTGAACCTGAATCAGCAGTGTCTCTAAATTGATCTTTCTTTTATGCCACTCTCTTTTCTAAAGTATATTCACACTCCAAAGTAGTCATTCTGGTTACTACTTCTCTTTTTCGAGTCAAAATCATAGTCAGTAAGAAATTCTATTTTTTACAGTTGTAGTTAATAATTCATTAATAAATATTGGAATTTGGACTTTGTGCCAGAGGCCAAGCTGAGGGCTAACTGCCAAAGGTGAGGATATGAAACTAAATAAGAGATTATCCCTATCCTAAGAGGGTTCACATTCTTTTGGGGAAGTATTAAAACATGTATACCAAAAGTTAAATTATACAATATCGAACAACTAGCAATGTTATGAAGCAGGGTAGTTTTCAGCACCAAAATATAACTATAAATAGAGTTAGTAGAGGTGGCACTTCATGCTGCGTGACAGAAGAGTCTGAGAAGAATTTCTGAATGGAAGGAGATGGAATAACAGCATCTCATAGATCTGTGTTCCCTTGTAAAACTTTATACATCTTTCCACCAGGTTCATGAAAGTATTCATAGAACATAAAATTCACTTCTTTTAAGTGTGCAAGTCAATGGCTTTTAAGTCAACATACAAAGTTGTGTAACCAGCATCATAATAAAGTTTTATAACATTTTCATTGCCTTAAAAGACTCTTTCCATTTTCAATAAATTATTGTTTCTATTCCCTGCCCTATACCACTAGGAATTTATTATCTTTGTATAATTTCCTTTTTTCTCAACTTATGTATAAATGAAATTCCACAATATGGAGTGTTGATGTCTAGTTTTTTCACTTATTATGATGATTCTGAGGTTACTCTATGTAGTAGTGTGTATCTGCTCTTTTTTTCTACTTTCGAATGACATTTACTGTTTAGACAGACCACATTCTACTTGTCCAGATGTGCTGGCGCACATTTTGGTTGTTGCCACTTTTTGGCTACTATGAATAATGCTGTTATGAATATTCATATACAAGTTTTTCTGTGTGGATATATGTTTTCATATTTCTGTTGAGTAGGTACTTCAGAAAACAATTGCTAGAACATATGGCAAACTTATGTTCAACTTCTAAAGAAATTGCTTGTCTTCCAGAGTGGCTGTATTACTTCGTACCCCCACCACTGCTGTCTGAGGCAGAACACTACCCACCTTACTTCGTTTAATTATCATGTGAGCCCTATGAGGAAGAGGATCAGATGAACAAAGACAGGTAGGCTGCCTTGCCAGAGGTTAACTATCACATAATGGTTAAGGCTGAGTTTTAACCAAGATTTAACTGATTTCAAAGTATTGTTTCTCCCTTACGCCACGAATTCAAGATTTGGAAGCAATCCTTAAAAGAAGTCTTTTAAATCCAGGTTCAAAGACTGAGTAATAATGCCTGCCATGGGCGAAGGTATCAGGTCTATGGCACCTGTGCTGCCAGTGCTGACCACAGACTAGAACACACACCCTAATACTCTGTAATAATATGTGATTCAGCCCTTGATGTCTCGTCAACATTACTGATACTAAACTCAAGATTATTTTAGTACAATTCTCTTCTCAACCCTTCAAGCCCAAGGGATAGTCTATCACCTTATTACAATGGTTTAGAGTTTTCTGCCTAATTTCTGTGTCTCCAGTGGGACTCAGATCACCTGTGAGACAGATGCTCTATTCTCTTCAGTATCCGTAGGAACTAGTAGAGTGTCGGGGGTGGAAATGATGCCCAATGAATGCTGCTTTGTTTGAAAGAATCCAAGAATAAAACTGAGCATAAACTTACACAATTTTTGCCATTTTAAGTATAGTAAAGCAAGAGATGGAGACTTCGAATAATAGACCACATCTCAAGAGCCAAAGAAAGATGGAGAGAAGCCTCGAGTCCCCAAATTTCTCAATTATTGAGTTCCAGCTCACTGCTTGAGAGAAACTGGCCTCTACCTGCGACTTGCTGAACGAGTCATGCAGCTCATTAGATTCTGCTGAACCTGGAGTGTACCGAGGCAAAGGCTGTCTCTTGGTTTATGAGGAGCAAGCATGGTTTTCATGATGTGCAGAGAAGAAATTACTGCATGGAAGTCTTTCCAGCAATGCTTAAACAAAAAAATTAAGAAGATAAAATCTGGACCTAATGCAGTTGATTAGTAGGGTGGCCCATGAGCACCATATAATTTTATGATCGATAAAGAAGGATCCAAAATAATGTAATTCATTCAGCAAGATAACAGAACCTACTTACCTTCCTCTCTTTCCTCTCTGTCATCAGAAAGTCAAAAGAAAATATGCTAATAGTAGTCAGTGCTAAATGATAAAATGGGTGTATGATCTTTTTTCTCTGTTATTTTCAAAATGTTTGTAAAGAATAATCATTAAAAGTGACCAAAATAAATATTACTTTCAATGCTTTAATAATCCTTTTAAGGGTGTGTTTCTATCAGTAGAAACGTAAAAAGGCAAGATGATGGGTAGTAGGAAGAATGCTTCCCATAACTGCTATGAAGGTCTGAAGGCAGACAGGCTCTCCAGTCCCATGAGATCTCAAGTAGCACAGGTGAGGGTAGAGGAGTGACCTGGTCTATGGGAGGACCCTGCATGGTGAACTCAAGAGATTCAGAAGCAAGATTTTTAGATTCTTAGATTGTACAGTGAGAAGGTACGTCAGTGAGACAAGCATGCAAGTGCAAACCACTCTCACGGGACCTCACTTTCTCAGGACTTTTGGTAGATTGGGCAACTTTGTATTTTTAAAATTTTATTTTAGTTTACTTTTTAAGACAGAGTCTTATGTTACCCAAACTGGTTTCAAACTCCAGGGCTCACATGATTGTCCTTCATCCTTCTTGTAGCTGGGATTACAGCTATGTGCTACTGCTTCTGTTTGTATTTTTAGATTATGTCAAACTTACAGAGGAGTTGTGAAAAAGCACAAGAATACCCTTTACCCAATTCTTTACTTTTTGTTCCAGTATCTCCTTTATTGACATTTTGTCCTATTTGCCTTACATCTATTTGTCTGTGTATGTGTATATATGTATACACATTTTTAAGTGCATCTGAGGATCTGTGGCAGACTGGCTTCCCAGACCCTTGTGAATACCAAAATCTAGACACGTTCAAGTCCACATAAAACAGTATTTGCAAATGACCTGTATACATCCTCCTGTATACTTTAAATCATCTTCAGGTTATTTATAATATCAAATACAAGGTGAATGTTAAGTAGATAGTTGTTTACTATACAGTTCAGGGACTGACAACAAGGAGAAAGCCTGTACATGCTCAGTACAGACATAAAATTTTTTTAGTGTTTCCAATCAGTGGTTGTCTGAATCTGCATATGCAGAACCTGTGAATATGGAGAATCAACTGTATATACAAATGTCAAATATGTGGGCATATATATATTATATATATGTATATACATATATAACACAGTTTTATATACAGTTTTATAACTATATAGTTTTATAATATACACCATATAAACATTATACATATAAAGCTTTGTAATATAAAACATAAACATTTATCTATCTATCTATCTACAATCTGGCTAACCAACATGCCATTTTCTTCTTGAATTGTTTGGAATAACTGGAATGTCATGCTCTTTCCTTTAAATTCTTCAATGCTCATTTACTAAAAGTGAGGTTATCCTATTATATCACACAACATAAAGATAAAAAAAAAAGGAAATTTGAGTTTGGTGTGTGTTACTTAATCCACAATCTGCATTCAAATGTAGATGATTATCCAAAGTCTGTGGATGTTATTCTCGCCAAGATTACACTTTAGTCTCTAATCTGGAACATTTCTTCAGGATACCTTTGCTTTTCTTGACCTTGATACTTTAGAAGGATACTGGCTAATCATTTGTAGAAAACCCTTCCGTTCTGCTTGCTCTCATGTTTTCTCCTAACAGAGCTCATGGGATCCCCTCTACCTCCCCACCATAACCTCCCAGAGTGATGCTGAGTCCTCTTCAGTGCCATGCATCAGGCCGCAGTTAGCTGGGATCTTGGTGATACTAACTTTGACCATTTAGTCAAGTTGGTCTCTGCCAGATTATCCCCTCATAAAGTCACTATCATACCCTTTTTAATTGGAAGTCATTTGGCAGCACATAATAGCCTACCTTTCATCAATCATTCATTCTCCAATATTAGCATCATCTGGTGATTTTCTGTCGTTCTTTCAATCTTTACTGTTCTGCAATATAATTTGTGTATGATTTGAATCATTCCCCAAAAGGCTCAGGTGTTCAGAGGTGGGGCTTTTGGAGAGTCATTAGATCAGGGAGCACTAACCTCATTAACACCGATAAGTTCATACCTGAATGTGCTGTTAGAAGGCAGGCTGGGTGGAACAAGTAGGTCACTGGAAATGTGACCTGAAAGTGTAGATTCTTATTCCCAACTAATTTCTCTCTCTCTCTCTCTCTCTCTCTCTCTCTCTCTCTCTCTCTCTCTCTCTCTGTGTGTGTGTGTGTGTGTGTGTGTGTGTGTGTGTGTGTGGCTCTTTCCCACTTGCTTTGCTTCCTGGCTTCCATGAGTGAGTACTTTTCCCACCACCACAAAGTGAGCAGCTCACCTCTGCCATGTTTTCTGCTGTGGTGTTTCTGCCTGTGAGCCAACCAATCACACACTGAAATCTATGAGCCAAATTAAAGCTTTCTTCCTTTAAATTGTTTTTATTCAGGATTTGGTCACAATGACAAAAAGTTAACAAGTAAATAAGGCAAGGAAAGTTTTCCTTCCCCCATCACTGAATTTATAAATATCATATAGATTCGTGGATTCTTATTTTATTTAATGAGTCATAATGGATTTCTATAACTTTTACTTGGATATTCAAGTTGTCTGATATTTGGCTAATTTAAAGAATTTTAGCCTTTTTGCCACGGGCAATGGGAAACATCTTACAGGGCTTTAGACAAAGGGTATAAAAAGTAAATCTACTCTGACAATTTAGTCCAGTTAAAGCAGAGAAAGCAATCAAAGGAAACTACATTTTTGAGTTATTTTGGTCTTTATACTATTGTAGTAAGAACATTTCATATGAGATCTACTCTCATAACAGGTTAAATATACAGTACAGTATTCTTAACTATAGGCAGAGTGTTATATAGCAGATCTCTAAAACTTTTTCACCTTGCATAAATGAAATTTTACACTCATTTAATAACAATTCCTCATTCTGCTTCATCTCCGGCCCTGGTAACTGCCATTCAACTCTTTACTTCTCTGAGTTTAAATATGTTACATAACTCATGTAAATGGAATCTGGTTCTTTTGTGACTGGTTGATCATAAGTGTCTTAAGAGTTCATCTTTGTTATACTATGTGTCAGAATTTTCTTCCTTTTAAAAACGCAGTAATATTTCATTTTATGTACTGTGACAAGTAAGCATGATTTTGTCAATTGATTGGCCCAGGAGACTGGTTGAACACACTTTTGGGCATGCTTAGGTCATGGAAATGTAGCCTTGGGTAGTATATCTGTTGCTCTCACTTTTCTCTCTGGCACTGTTCCCTCCTCTGTTTCTTGGCTGCCATGCACTAAGCAACTTTGAACCACCACACCCTTCTGCCAGGATGTTTCTGCCTTGGACTCACCTGACCATGGACTAAAACCCCTGAAAATGTGAACCAGATCAAACTCTCCTCCTTTTAGTTATGGTCATGACGTATTGTATCCAGCAAAAGGAAAGCAAACTAATGTGCAGATCTACCACATTATGCCTATCCATTTATCCATCAGTGAAAATTTACATTGCTTTGATGTATTACTTATCACAAATAATGGTGGTATAAACATGGATTATGAAGGTCTCTTAAAGCTCTTTCTTCTTCTTATCTTTTTTTTTTCTTTTTGGCTAGTTACCTCAAAGTAGGATTACTATATCATATGGTAACTCTACTTTCAATTTTTTGAGGAACCTCTGTACTTTTTTCCATAGCTGCTATACCATTTTATATTCCCACCAGTAGTGCACAAAGGTTCTAATGTTTCCATATCCTTCTAAACACATGTTGCCTTTTAAAAATCTTTTACTAACCATTCAAACGAGTGTGGGGTAATATCTTCTGTAGTTCTGTGTTGTGTTTACCTGTTACATACTTTTTCATATACATCTTGGCCTTTGCAGAAATGTCTACTCAAACCCTTTGTCCCTTTTTTAGTTAAATTGTTTTTCTAATGAAGTGTGGAGTTCCTTATATATTTTGGAAATTAACTCCTTACCTGGTATATAACTTGTAAATATCCTTTCCAATTCTGTAGAATTCCTTCCACTCTGTTAATTGTTTCCTTTGCTCTACAGAAGCTTTTTAGGTTGGAGTTAGTCCTACTTGCCAGTTTTATTGCTTGTATGTCAGGTGTGATCTCCATTAATTCACTGACAAAACCATTACCATGAAATTTCTTCCCATGTTTTCTTCTAGAAGTTTTGCAGTTTTAGTTCTCATGTTCATGCCTCTAATCCACATTGAGTTGATTTTTGTGTATGATGTAAGATAAGGGCTCAAATTCACTCTCTTGCACATGGATATGAAGGGAGGACTGTAGAAGAGCTATATTATGTGGAAGTAACATACTGGAAGCTCTCCACCTCTTTTTTCTTCCACCTTGCTGTATGTGTGATTCTTGTTCTTTGTGTTCCTACCTTTTACGTATGTGTCTGTGTGCCTGTGTTCCTTTGTTTCTCTGAGTAGGTCACTGTCTCTCTTTTATGTGAATCCATAGTTTCTTTAACTGTGTGTACTTCCCCCCCAAACATTGTACCCTGATGCCTTTGGAAATCCTCTGAAATGCTTTTCCTTTTACTATGGTAATAAGCCTTCAAACACATAATTGAATTCAGATATTAAATACTGTAAGCACTATCATTTAGCTTCTGATGAAAATGTGCATATTGTGTTTGAAATGACAAAAAAGTAGTGAATCAAAACAACATTTTTTTCCCTTCCTTCTGTGAAGTCTTTGTGTGGAATAACTCAATCTCTTTTAGGCTGCATTCTCTGTGATGTGGGAAATAGAACCAGGGCTATTATGCAGTGATAAGATGTGGTTTCCAATTCTGCAGCACTGTGGGAATCTGCTCCATTGTAGGTTTTATCACCTTTCGATTTGCCAACTATTTCTAGCAGGGAGAGCACGACGGTCGTCATGGTGGGAGACAATACAAGAGAAGGACATGAGATCTGGAGTGATCCATCCACTCACTCACTCATTCAATCAAACAATGTCTATTGATCAGGCATGCTGGACACTCAGTTTGGTGCAGTGAATATATCTGAAAAGACCCACTCCAAACACAGTTTTCTAAAGCTGCCTCTGCTACAGGGTAGGGGCTTTCTTTATTCTTTTGTTTTCTTTCTTTCTTTTTTCTTTTGTTTTCTTTCTTTCTTTTTTCTTTTGTTTCTTTCTTTCTTCTTTTGTTTCTTTCTTTCTTTTCTTTTTTTTTTAAGTTATTCAGCTTCCCTGCTCATGATTCATTTGGTTCTGTCATGCTACAAACAGCACTGAGGGCATAGAAAGAACTCCCTGAGTAAACAGCATGTGGCGTATTGGTCCATGTTTTCTTATTACTTCCCTAAAACCCCAAGTGAGAATCTTACCACTTTATCTCCTTTTTCTTTTAGGTTGATGGAGGACCTATGTGTAATGATGACAATGAGCCAAACTTTGTAGGTTCCTATCCTAAGGAGGCTGCGTATCCATGATCTTTACTGTTTTACGCAGATAAAATATCAATAGATACCATATGATTTCTCAAGACAGTAGGAGATATTAGAGGGAAAAGAGAGGCATTTCCATGGTGATCTCTTTATTCTTCTCTCTCCTGAATGTGTTTGTGTCCTATTTACTTTAATAAAATGCAAGTGTTTAAGCCAAGTGTGGTGTTACACAGCTGTACTCTTAATACTATGAGAGATTGAGTGGGAGGACCACAAGTTCAAGCCCAACCCAGGCAACTAGGCAAGACCCTGTCTCAAAATTTAAAATGGGGTTGAGAATGCAAAAAGTTCAGTGCAAAAGTTCTGTATTCAATCTCCAGTACTACAAAAGAAAAAAAAAAGAAAAGAAAAGAATAGAAAAGAAAGAGAAGAGAAGAGAAGAGAAGAGAAGAGAAGAGAAGAGAAGAGAAAAGAAAAGAAAAGAAAAGAAAAGAAAAGAAAAGAAAAGAAAAGAAAAGAAAAGAAAAGAAAAGAAAAGAAAGCAGATGTTAATGCGTGGAGGTTGGGAGAGGAGTAAAACTGCAAAAGCGCTGCAGGTTGAGATCATAGTTAGTATCACCATCAGGCTTAGTAAAAATGTATGTTCAGAAATAAACAAGAGAATTTGCACTATCCTATTTGTAGTTCATCTGTGGAGTGAAAATACTAAAACATTCCACATAAATCTCAGGCAAATTGAACTTTGTTTCTCTTCTAGCCTCTGGGATACCCATGATCTAGTACTCTGTGGCAGAGACTGCTGGATGTTTCACAATATCTACTCTCTCTTTTATGCTTCCTTAGTGAAATAATTTTGATCTGAAGCTAAGCACAAGATTGTTGAGCTAGAAATTCATTTTTAAAAATCTCCCTTATAGCTGAAGAGATCTGTAACTAAAATCTAACCAAACAGCTACAGATATTAGAAATATCCTGCAGGTCTTCTCGAGCGTCTTCTTTAAAGAGAGGAGCATGTCTGCACATTCTTGGTGGTGGGAATTTGGTTGTAAAGGTAGGAGCTGAGGTGTCCCTCTGGCGTTACAAAATCTATATGCTGAGGATGATGAAACCACAAGATAGAATGAGGTTAAGTCTCTGAAATTGTAGAGTTCCTATGCCAGTTTTGACTTGCCTCTGGACTATTTTTACATGAAATGGAAATAAACTTCCTTTCTTCTTTCCTTCCTTCCTTCTTCCTTTCTTTCTCTCTTACTTCCTTCTCTCTCCTTCCCTCTCTTCTTTCTTCTGCCCTTCCCTCTGTCCTTCTGTTTTGTTATATACAGCCGAACCCCTCAACACATGTTTACTTTAAACTAAAAGAAATAGCCCAGAGAGAGCATGTGACTTATTCAGGGTCTTAATGTCGGGGCTGTGATTATAATCCAGCTTCCTTGGAAGACAAATTATCTCAAGTTGCTTCTCCTCAATTCTGGGTACAATGTAAAAGTAGAAAACGTGGGACAAGTTAGATCTATATTACTGAGGTTTCTGGAGGGTCATGAGCAAAGGGCATACAGGTAATTCAGAAGGAATGTCTTCAATCTCTTTTGGATATTCTGGAGCTTGTGAAAGTCTAAAAACGAGTAGATATCTTTCTCATTTTCCTTTTTGTTTTAAAGAATGAAGTAAGACAAATTGAGAGATTAGTCCATCAGCCAATATTGATTTCCTTGAAAATGGCTGGTGCTGAACAATTACACCTACTGACTGCTTGATGTAATAAGTTGTGAGCTGAAATGAAGTGGAATAAGTTGGTTTTAGTCGGAGTCCCAGGGGTGCATGTACTTGTAGAGTTGAGTGGAGTTCATAATGGTGCTTTTAGGGGCAATTCCTTTGGAAGTTCGGGCTAGATGAAGCAGGGGCCTAAGAGGCCTCTTACATATATACAGACAATTAAAAGGCTTTTCCTGCTGAATTGGCCTTCTATTCATGTGGTGAAGACATTCTTTCTTAGTCAAAGGTTTTGCTTTTAAATTGTGAAATGCTTTATAAAGTAGGAATGTATTTCATATCATAGATCAATATGTGGAAAAATTAGAACTGGTGATGATGGACTTAATGAAAAACAATATAATTAAATGTTTTCTGACTGATCATACATTTTTAGAGTCAGGGTGCTATTTAAAACATCTTAAGTGACCTAGAGGGCTGCAACTGGAGTCCTTAAATTTCCCTGAAACATGAGTGAGGAGAGTGAATTGGAACCATTCTGTTTAAATATCATGTCCTCCAGGAAGACTGCCAAGATAGGCTGTCTTTGTCTACTCCATCCCCCCACAGCCTCCTGGGTAGTATTACTTTTAGACTGTATATTGCAGTATACTCAAGTAGTATCTTACTGTATGCCACAATACTATACCATCCCTTATCTCCTCACCACAA
The DNA here is from genome assembly GCA_004365215.1 of Cuniculus paca. Classification (NCBI taxonomy): domain Eukaryota; kingdom Metazoa; phylum Chordata; class Mammalia; order Rodentia; family Cuniculidae; genus Cuniculus; species Cuniculus paca. The sequence continues at coordinate 16,286 of RJWT010005378.1, read as the reverse complement.
AAATATAAAATAATATTTTTTCATTATTACTATTTTTATTATCACCATTTTGCAAGTATTTACAGTCTCTCAACGACTTGCTTAGGGTCAAAGAGCAAATAAATATAAAAGACAGATTTAAACCTATACATTTTGCTTCCTACCCAACTAATAGCAATGAAAAATTATTGAAATAAAGAAAAAGTCAAAAAATTGTAGACTGGTGCATAATATGCAATTTAACAAAACCTTTCGAATGTGCATAACCTATAAGTTTTCATTTCTATTTCTAAGCATTTAAACTAAGAAAATGGCTCAAAATGTTGCAATTGCTTTGAAGGTAAAAAATAAACAGAAGATGATATTTTATGATAGAAAGGTTAAATTAGAATATATACAGTGTCAGTTGTGCATTTGTTGTCTTTAGTTCTAAAGTGCAGCTAGAATTCATACTCACCTAAACAAAGGTGACCTCTAAAAGAAATGAAGCTACAAGAATTAGCAGCACAACTGAATACTGAGGGTTTCCTTCCTTGAAGTTCTCTGAATGTTTTTTAATGCCTGCAGTGCAGTTCGGGTATTAACTTCACGTGGCTGTTTCGCACTGTCCCTATGTAAGTGCAGAAGGATAACAAAACATTGATGTCCTTTTGCCTATTTCCTGATCCCCATGACCTTGGGCACCCTCTTAGCCTTGCACAGTGGTCTCAGGCCATCACTGCCTTTCTGAGGTGCATTTTCTTCTCTGCTTTTTCCTCAAAGCCCAGTAATGAGGAATCCAGGATGGAGTAATTAGACTCAGTGTGATTGAGGTGACTGCCAATTATGCTGATGGAACTGGAGTCTTATTAGACTAATAAGGTTTGCTAAATTGGACTTGGGGTTCTTGGTGATGTGAGTATTGCTGCAAGAAGTTGCCCAAGTGTTTAAAATGAGTTTACCTAAGGAAAAAATTCACCTTGGATGAAGTAGAGTGGGCTTTGGAGCCAAGCAAAAGTGGATTCACACTCAAATTCTGCCACTCATCAGCTATTTAACCACAGGCAAACGTTGAGCCTTTCAGAGTCTCCAGACTCACCTGTAAAATGGCAGTATTAATTTCCACCCACCTGAAAAGATTATGGTGATAATTAAGTGGATAAAAAAACCCAGCACAACATTTAATATTTTATATTAATTTTCTTGTAGTGCTTACTATGGGCATGATTACTTAAACAGGCTACACAGTAAGCAATAAAATATATCTAATCATATTATGACTAAAAATATAATCTTGGAAAGCTTTGGAGACAGAGACATATGAACCTTATTCCAAACATTGACAAATGCTGACAGCTTAACTGCACTTGACCTTTATTTCTCTTTTTAAAAGAAAATAAAAATAATAACAAGATGAGGTATGCCTTGGGATAGCATAAAGAGTATACCAACTACTACTTGAAAGTATTTACTCCAGTGCCTACTTTAGGAAAGGAGATTACTATTAGTGGTGAGACCAAAGTATTATTGACATAATTATTTTCAGCTGAACCTGAAATATATTGGTGGTGCAAGTTCCAACTTGAAGTTACCCAAACATAGACATCATCTATATTTGGACTGTGGTAGTATTCACAGTGTCTGCAATTCTATGCATAAGGATTGTTTTAGAAATATTTCAGTCAAATTAGCTTAAGAAAAACTTTTTTTATGTAATGTTTAAGTCTAGGGTTAGTTAGACCCAGAAGCTCAAGCCTCATCAATAACAATCTGCCTGTTCCTCTCTTGACTCCATCTTTGATTATGTATTACCATGTGAATCTTAGCACTAGATGTGGGAAGATACCTTCTCTCATGCACAGTTCAGATAGTAGTTGCAGAAAAGACTCTGATTAACTTCTGCTTAAATTCATTTATTCTTTAAATTTTAAATGAAAAAAGAACAAAAGCAATGACACAGAATTTCAAAACGACATAATAGAAGATTAACAATGGTTAATATATTGTGCATTGTTATCTTCAAAGTAGCTGCTCAGATTACAAGATATAGGCATGAAAAAAATGATCAAACAATGAAAGCACAAGCTATTCTTTATGATGAACTAGCAGAGATTAGCAGTAATCTATCTTCTGTGAATATATATATATATATATATATATATATAAATATACTTTTCCCTTCTTTGCTTTCACCTTTCCCTAAGCCCAGTTGTCATTTCCTTTTGAGCAGTTTCTTCCCCCTTTTACTTTCAAAATATCTGTTGTACATTTTGGATCCTATTTACTCTTTCAGTTTTTTACACTAGGGACACAATACAATGTTTGCACATGCGAGTCTCATTTATTTTACTTATGAGTATGGTCACAAGTTGCATCCATTTACCTGTAAAAGTCTTGAGTTTATTCATATTATAGCTGTGTAGTATTCCATTGCATAAAAATACTTCACCTTTTTTATTTATTCTTTGGTTTATGGGCATTTGGGTTGTTTCCAAGATTTAGCTATTATAAATATGGGTGTACATATATTGCTGTGGCATTATGTTTTCAGTTTTTCTAGGAAAATACTCAGAAGGGGAATAGCTGGATTGAATGGGACCTTCAAACCTAATTTCTTGAGGAATCTCCACACTGATTTCCACAGTGGTTATACCAGTCTACACTCCAACCAACAGTGTAGAAATGTTCCTTTTTCTCTGCAGCCCCACCAGTATTTTTTAATGGTTGATTTCTTAATGATAGCCATTCTTTCTGGGGTGAGATGGAATCTCATTGTTGTTTAATTTGCATTTCTTGAATGACCAGTGATGTTGAACAGTTTTTTCATATATTTATTTACCATTTGTATTGCTTCATCTGAGAAGTATGTATTCATCTCAGATGCTACTGTGATAAAATCAGCATGGTACTGGTAATAAAACAGACCAAAGGATCAGTGGAATAGATTAGAAGATACATACATAACTACAAAGAGTGTCAGACACCTTATCTTTGACAAAGGTGTCAAACATGTTCATTGGAAGAAAGCCTCTTTAATAAACGATGCTGGAAAAATTGGCTTTCTACATGCTAAAGACTAAAACTAGACACATACCTATCACCATACACTAAAGTCAAAATGGGTCAAAGATCTAAATATTAAAACAGAAACATTAAATCCACTGGAAGAAAAGGTAGGTAGAAATCTTGAAGACATAGGGGTAGGCACACAGTTCATGAACAAAACCAAAACTGTATAGGAAGTGATTCAAAGAATCAACAACTGTGATCTCATCTTATTAAAAAGTTTTTGAACATCAAAAGTAATCATCAGAAGAGTGAAAATGCAACCCATAGAATAGGAAAAAAATTTAGCCATCTGTCCCACGGACAAAGGACTTTTATCTAAAATATATAAAGAATTGAAAAAAATCAGGCCCCCCAAGTTCAAAGATCCAATCCAAAAAATTCACTCAATTTGCAAGATTGTTGCAGAGTTAGGGTTGGGGAGTGGCGTTGCTGCCCCTATATATGGTGCTGAAAGCTTTCCACCACAATCAGCCTAGTCACCTCCAAATCATCCTGCACTTCATTACCTCTGTCTGTGCCTGCCCCAGCCAGCCCTAGCCCTACAACATCCAGACTCCTAAGAGTTTCTCATTGTTCAATATTGTTCTGACAATAGGAATTAAAAAGGGAATGGATTGTGTCTCTGGCGTGTAGTGTTGAATTTTAGCGGTGGTGGAGAATATTCACTTATTCTATAAGCAATTAGCTATCTATTATGCTTTTGGAAGTCTTTTCTAGACTAAGGTTTAAGGAACAAAGACCTGATAATTGGCTCTGTGGGGCTTTCATATCTAGAGTGACAAAAGTTACAAAAATGACCAAAATTAATTGTGAGGAGTTTACAAGCAGCTAGTAGCAGACAAAGGGACCAGCTAGAGCTGTGTTTGAAGCAACTAAGGTCTTGTACTTACTCTCCTGGGTCCTGCAAGATGGGCAGAGGTCAATTTGTCTTTAACGAGGCATATCAAAACCATTCTGTCTGTTTGGTCACCCTCAAACCTTTGGTCTCCTGGATACATTTGAAGAGTTGACTCACTGACAGTCTACAGATGCCCTGGTTGTACAAGGAATCTTCTGCTTGATCATATCTATAAGTCAAGAAGAAGAAAATTTATTTTAAAAAAAATACAAAAAATAAAGAAAAATGATAAAAGAAAATGAAAGAAAAAGAAAAGAAAGAAAAACTTGTTTACCCAGTGCCTGTATCTCAATGAGAAGAGATAGAACTGCCAATAATTGAGCAAGGCTCTCTGATGATATAGATTAAACCAGAAGGGCCAACAGTAAACAAGATGAACTTCAAAAGAGCAGCGTCTCTGCTCTCTGGGGACCTCCATTAACGAGTCACCAGATAGGCAATTACTGTACAGTTCTTGTAATGACCGGGATCAAACGCAAGCATTCTGCACAGTAGGCAGTCAGAAAGCAGGCAGACAAAAAACTGTGAAAATATGCCATTAAATCTTAATTATTCTTCAAAGGAAAACAAGCACAACCAGGGGGCAGAGAAGGAAGGAATATTCTGAGCCTCACCAATGCCTGGGGCTCAGGGCAATAGTACAGCTACAGTTTCAACTCTCATATTTGCTTAAAACTGAATATCTCATTCTGGTTTCTGAGTGGGGCTTGGAAATTCAGTTTACATAAGCATCTCAGTTTCTTGGACCTTGTATGTCTTCATCTAGAATATACGAAGGCAGTAGCAATGGGCCAGATTTGGAACATGAGGTGCAAATATAAATGACTGATATTTGTATTACTCAAAACAAATATATCACCACCTAGGGCTGCCCTCTGATAACACTTGAATTGAGAATAGTCTCTTAATGCCTTTGGAATTGATAACATGTCATTAATTCACAGGCATCAAGTGTCATGCTTGTCATGTGTCATCTCCCTCAGGCATACATCTGAGATGTCCTTGAGCAGTGTGTGGAAGCCATTATACTCCAAACTTACTATGTGTCACTAGTTAAATGGAAGATTTAAAGAACACAAAATGTATTGATTTTGAATGCTAATCTATCTATCTATCTATCTATCTATCTATCTATCTATCTATCTGTATGTGTGCATGGATGTTTTCCAAGTCTAGAAATTTAGTTACTATTTTGATCACTAAGCATTATAGTTTAAATATTCTGTATCTATAGGAAAGGTTGGCCCAGTACTCATTGTACTGGAAATATGATGAGAAATATAGAATATATGCAATTTTAAATTTTGTAATAGCTACATTCAAAAAGGAAAAAAAACTGGTAAGATTAATCTTGATAATATGTGATGATGTGTTTTTTACTGAATCCAAAATACCTACAACATCACTATATCAATATAAAGATGATCAATGAAATATTTTGCATTGTTTTTTTTTGTGCTGCCTGAAATCATACCTGCATTTCATAATTCCAACCCCTCTCCATTTGAACAGTCACTTTTCAAGGGCACATACAGCTGACAGTTAACATATCAGACATCCCAGGGATAGACTGTGTCTGCAGTTCCATTCTGGGCATTTCAACTTCTATTTACCCATCTAAGTAGGACACTGCAGACTCTACCAGTCCAGTTCAGGTATTGTGTGACTGCTTGTAGCCTCACATAACAAGAAGACATCTTCTAAGCTCAGATCTGCTGAACTAAAAATCAAATTGTGGTCAACCGTGATACCTGTGACATGGAAAGTTCTCAAGGGTTGCTGAGTGTGGTAACTAGCTCATGAGGAATGCTTCAGTGGAAATAAGTCCTAGTCAATTTCTTATCACTGGGACAACATATCTGACACCTGAAACTCAAAGCCAAAGAGTGTTAATCTGGCTCATGGTTTCAGTCTATCATCAGCTGGCTCCAAGGCAGAAATGGCACGGCTCAGGGTCATGGAGGAGGAAAAGATACTAAATCCATGGCAGCCGGGAACCAGAAATAGAAGAATGGAATCATAGACAAAAATACCCTCTTCCAATTCATGTCCCTCAGGGACCCACCTCCAGCCAGGCCCCCAGTCCTTAACAGCACATTAAGCTACTGAACTCATCAACGTATGACCTCACTGATGATTGTATCACCCCACATGATCCAATCAACCTCCAAACATGTGAAACTTTTGGGGGACACTTCACTCTAAGCCCAATGGAAATCCTCTCCCCTGGGGAATTTGAACTTGATACAAAAAGGAAACACTTTGATTCTGTTTTATTCACTCTCTATTTTCAGAGTTCCTAGGAAATCAATATGTACAATAATTATCAGGTATGAAAACACAGATGCCCAAGCCCACTCACTCAGCTTGAAAGTATCTGTCTCACTTTGGAATATAAAAGGATTGATGAAAACATACAATGTGTGTTTAAATTTTAAAAATGTGTTACAGTAAAAGACATGTTATCTTTGACCCCTTCAAAATATTCTCCCTTGGTTAGAACATACTTATCCCATCATTCTTATCGCCTTCTGAAGCAGTTCTAGAGGTCCTTTCTCCTGGGTGTCTTTAGTTACACTCTCAAGGCTGCCTAGATTTCCTGAATATATTCAAAATGTTTACCTTTCCTGGTCATTTTGACTTTGAGAAGAGCCAGAAGTCACATCGTGCCAGATCCAGGAAAGCAGATAAAGACATACAATCATGTTTTTATCTTATAGAAATGGTCATAAACATTTTTAATTAACTCAGAACATTCAGACAGCCATGATAAAACAGGACTTTTGGAATTATTCCCAAAAGTGGGAAGAACAATATTATAAGTGTATTTTATTTGAGGGAATGTATTTTTAGGGAGTTAATGACATTGCATCCTTTACTATAATACATTTTAAACATTCACTGTACTTTTAAACATGCTTCACATATTTCTCAAAAAAGTCATCATTTTAACTTTAAAAACTCCATTATAGAAGTACCCAGTTGAACTTAGAGGTATTGACCAGTGACATGTGTGATTCAATCACCCTATCCTGTGACTCTCATCTTGTTTACCCCCAAATTTCTAATATTTGGAAGTGGGAGGCATGAAGATGGAAAATGGGAGCTATTCCCCATCTGCATCTCTAGTTGGAACAGTTGATTCCCTTTCCTCTCATTATCCCACCTTTTGCTATGCTGTGTGGTTTTACTTATAATGTGGAAGATATTCAGAAATACTGGATTACTTAGATGTCATCTGAGCAAATGTTTTCTCCCCACATTTCTTATGTGTTTTCAGTCCCTTGCACAGCCTTTCGGTGCTTGTAAGATCAAGGAACAATATCTCTCCTCCCAGGGTAATTGTAGAAGACATAAAAACCCTGGAGAAGATCATGGCCCATGACTGAAATCCATAGGAAATGGGACATGTGAGAACCACTAAAGATCAAGGAGGATATTGTGGTTTATGACTAGATGTCCCCACAAAGCCTCATGTGCTCATAGGTGGGTCTCCTGGCAGGTGATGGGTCATGGCTATGTAACACTCATCAGTGGATTAGTCCATTGATAAATTTATAACTAAATATGATGTTGGGAGGTGAAGCCTGTTGGAGAAAGTGGGTCACTGGTGGCACAGCCCGGAAGGGAATATATCCCTAACTCCTCCTTTCATTACTCTTTTTTCTTACTGCCATGCCATGAGCTGTTTCTCCTACACATGTCCCTCTGACATGCTGCCCTGCCTTGAAGCCAGTCAACTATGGACCAAAACTGTGAGCCGAAATAATGCTCTCCTTTCTTAAATTGTGGATGTTGGATATTGTGATTTAATGAGAAAGTAACTAAGAGAAGGGGTTTGAGATTGGTGTGGACATCTTCTTAGTTCTCAGCCTGCTAGTTTCTCTATAATCACAGTATAAACATGAAGTCCTCATTTTTCCACCTGTTTGTATTATCTAAAAGTGATTCTTCAACCTTTTCAGAAGAGTTCTCCAGAAAAAAACTAAATAGATAAGCCTTATTAATATTGTTATTTATTGTAATTAATAGTAAAGACTTTAATTTCATAATACATTCTCACTTACAACTGGCTCATAATCACACACATTTGTACATGTGGCTAAAGTACATTCTGAGTTGAACTGCTACAAAGCAAAGACTGACTTACTTTAGAAAATATTTGACTCTTCAGGAAATATCTACACATACATTCTGTCTTCAGGCCCTTGAAGCATTCCTTGTGTGGTTGGAAAGAGCAAACAGTAGAGCCATGTGGTAGTCAAGGACACAGAGGCTCAGGTGTGTTAAGTATGAAATCATAAAACAATTGGATATCATGGACAAGGCAAGGATGTTTTTCTTTCACTGCAAACTTTGGTTCTTTTTATTTTACCTCTTGCTGCCACATTCTCAGAGAAGGGATTCCCACATGTGCCCAGCATCTGTCTTCTTTATCACCTCTCTCTAAAATGAAGCTTTTTAGAAGAGATCAGACCTGACCACAGGGCTCCTGGAAGTAATGACAGTGAGTGACAGTGATAACAGCTCCCGGAGTACTTCAGTTTAAAATCTGTTCACAGAAAAGGTGGAGAACCAGGAGATGTTTTCCTTTATTCAAACTCTAGCTTGCCCAATGGACAGAGAAAGAATACTTTCAGTCATACAGTTTGAGTGCAATAACGGGGGCTGCAAAAGAAAATGGTCCCTTTCTGTCCCTTTTATCCCAAACTTAGTGACATGAGGCTATGACGAGCAGAGAGTTGTCCTGTGAAGGAGTCTGTAGGAAATTCTGCCCAACCAGAGCCTGGTAAAAAGGATGTGTCCCATGGTGAGTCTTTTCTGTGCCACTTCAGATGAAAATTGTCAGAAGAACAGGTGAAATACAGCAAACAGCAGACTCAGAGACTGCAAAGATATATATCTCTTTCTTTACCTTATGCACCTGTGTATAGATGTCACAGCTGGGACCATGCTGGGATCACAGGCCAACCTTGTGGAGTGGGACTCCAGCTTACATGGTCTTTTCTCATGTTGCATGTCAAGCTCAACGTCCCCTGCTCACCAGCGGATATGGCCAAGCCACAGTGGTTCCGTATTTGGTCAAGTAAAGTGAAGCTTAATTGCCTGCAGCTTATGTTAATCAATGCTGAATACTGATTGGTTGTGTTATCTGAAGAAAGCAGATACTGAGCATCAGTGTGGAATGCATCTTGCAACTGTGTTCATCTCTCTCACTTGGCAAATGCAAACATGAAAACTTGAGAAGGAATATAATTTTCTAAAATCAAAGAGGAAAAATGCAATTCTCTTGTCTTCTGGTCACAGTTAATTCTTCTTTTCTAGACCTGCTATGCACCTGTCACAGAGTGCTCACCAGTCCATGTCTCAACACTTGGAATAAAATCTCACTCCTTTTCTAGGTTAACACAGCTTGAATGGGCTCCAGCCCACATGTCCAACCCCATCTGCTACGTCTTCCTATTTATTTCTCTTTGATAACTTGCTTTAGTTCTAGTGGATGCATTCTCTTCATTGAACACAATACCCCAGCCTCAGAGCACTTCCCCCCTCCCTCTTTTGGAATGCAGTACTCTTTCTTTGGTGCATTTGTAACTTTTTTTCCTTTCCACCCTGCAGATCTTAACTCTAAAGTCTCTTTGCAGAAAGACCCTTTTTTTTTTTTTTTTTTTTTTTTTTTTTTTTTTTTTTTTTTTTTTTTTTTTTTTTTTTTTTTTTTTTTTTTTTTTTTTTTTTTTTTTGCAGCACCGGGGATTGAACTCACGACCTTGCGCTTGCCAGGCAGGCACTTAGACCACTGAGCCAGATCCCCAGTCCTGGTGTTTTTGAGACAGAGTCTCACTATGCCATTCAGGCTGGCCTTGAGCTCACTTTGTAGCCCAGGCTGGTCTCAAACTCACAACGATCCGCCTATCTCAGCCTCCTGAGTGCTGGGATTACAGGTGTGAGCCACCATGCCCAGCTGAAAGTCTCTTTCTTCATCATAAAGTTTCCCACACTTTTCTTCACATTCTTCTCTTTCATTGCCCTTTTAATATCAACATCTGAAATTTATCTTTTTGATATGTGTATTTAATTGATTTCCACTTCTGTTTCTCTCCCCATAGACCGCAATTATCAGGAATATTTTTTTCACGACTCTATCTCTAACTAGAGCAATGCCTTTCAAATAGGAAATGTTCAATTAATAAATGAGGTGCATCTTTATTTATTAATTTAAATTAACAAATAAAATGGATTTCTGTTGAATGTAATTTCTTTTGCAATCAGGTTGCATCTTGAAATTGATATCTACATTTTAAATAATATGATCTCTTACTGTATTTCTATAAATTCTACACCTATACTCACCTGTGATAATTCCTTTATACATACCACTACTTTGACTATTTATAATTGCACTTGAGGTTTTTTTTCTTGAAGCTAGCTTTGTGCTCTGTAGTCATGTTCAACTGTTTCAAAGTTGACGCTTCAGGCTTAATTGATATTATAGTTTATGCCTAAATGTCCCCCCAAAGCTTCATGAGCTCTTAGGTGAGGTTTAGGGGAGGTGATTGGATCACAGAAGCTCATCAATGGATTAGTTTACTTATGAGTTTATAGACAAATGTGATATTGGGAGGTGAAGCCTGGTAGGAAGAGGTGGGTCATTGGACAGGTGGCCTGGAAGAGTTTATCTCATTCCCTCTTCCGCTCTCTGCTTGTTGCCATGCCACAAGCTCTTTCTCCTCTGCAGTGCCCCTCTGCTATACCACTTTTTTATGGAGCCAGCTGACTCTGGCCTGAACTTACACAAACTGTGAGACAAAATTAACTTTTCCTCTGTCACATTTCAGATGTCTAGTATTGTGTCTTAGTGATAAGAAAATGGCTACATTTCTTAACACTAAGATAAGTACATAGCTTAGTACACAGAATTAGTACACAGCTGCTACATTGATGAATTTTGATTTTTAAATAAGAATAAACTTTAATTCTTAAAAATTTCCCTTTGGAACTTTTCAGAGTTTAATGAAAACTATGGCAATAATGGGAGATGTCTTTTAATGGTATTAGGTCAGACCAAGTCATAAGGATAGGAAAAACTTATGTTTTTTTTCTTTTTTATTATTAAAAGTAAAAGCAAATGATTTGGTCACTATTATTTCTGTGGGGAAAGTGATGCAATGGGACTGAAGATACCTACTGCCCCACAGTTCTGTTCCTCTGCATGTCCTCCACCCCCTCTATTTTTCTTTCACCTTTAGCTTTCTTTTTCCTCTACCCTTTCTTTTATTGTCTCTTTCTCCATTTTCATGTCTTTCTTGCCAAAAGGGATTTGTGAAACAGTAAAATCACAGTCTAATGCAAGCTCACATTCCTCAACAAAGAAGTGATTTTCAAAAAGCTTACCCTCCACCATTATTTTTTACAAGAAACAATCACTTTTTCAATACAAAAGTCATTCTTGTCGGAGGAGCTCCAGAGATAAAGATGAAGTGATCACCATGCCCCCAATTATATAAGATGCTGTATTTTTACAAAGGAGCTTACCTCAGAAATGGAATTATTCTTTTTTTCTCACTTAAAATTCCTCTTGCAAATTGCTATGTCCTTTATTCAATGTACATTATGGTTCATTGTGATAACCCCAATAAATAAATAAAGTTCCAGCAGGAAAGGAGACAAAAGCTTGTGCAGTGCTACACTGACAGAGCACTGAAGTTTACAAAACACAAGCAAAATAAAACAAATGAGTGAATGAAGCAGCAAACACAATAGTGCTGGCTTCTACTCTGTAAGTAGAAAGATACTCTACTCATGGGTCAGATTCAAGTTTGTATTACAACTGGGCATCTGGAAGCAACACAGTTTTAAAGGTATTCTTGGGAAGGCAAAAAAAAAAACCATTCTAACTCTCTGTGTGGACACATTTTCCTTGTGCCTCCAAAATGGCAAGTGTGTCCCTTGTGTTATTTCACAGTGAATGCTCAGTGCCGTGACAGGAAGGCGAAAGGGCTTTGTTGTCTATCTACAGGGCTTGCAAAGAGATTAACAGAGCCTAAAGGAATAAAAAAAAAATTGGAAATACGGACCCTCTTACCTTGAGTGTTTTTGAATATTGAGAGCAGGAGAGGAGACAAATGGACTAACTTCTACCTTGAAAAACCTAGTGCATCTGTGATTTCAAACAAGTAAACAGCATGGAAGTGCTCAGGTGTCTGCCAGCAGCACTTGGAGTCCAAGTGGTTACCACAACTGTGATTTCTGTTTCAAATTTATTCACCCAGAGTGATATGTTGAGGGGGGAATCAGGCAGATAAAATTGGTGAGGCTTCCATTCTCAAGCAAAAATAGACTGAGAACTTGATGTATATCTAATCATTGTTCCAGGTACTCTGAAGAACAAAATTAGGCAATAGGGCTGTCCCTGTCCTGATGTAAATTAATAGTAGAGAGCAGGGAAGGTGAACCTATAGCACACATACTGCAGTGAGCTGTTTGTTATCATTTAAAACTCTAAAAGTTTAGCCATCACTGGTATAGTGGAAGAAATAGATCCACACAGGGGTATTTATAAATCATGACGCAATTTCATTTTACTCATTCATTTGATTTGTCTAGCTCTCTCATAGTTTAAATTCCTGGTAGGTAGGGATTTGGGAGGGAAAGGTTTTTATTGTTTATGACTGTGTCCTATTCACTAGAAAACATTAAGCATTCTATGTGTAATTTTTGGACATGTGAATTAGTGATATAGGTGTAAAATCTGACATAGAGGTTAGAGAGATACAGGGTTGCTCCCATAGGTAGGTTTTGTAATGAATGATGTGATGTTTAAGAGTGAGGCTAAACAATGACTTTTTAAATTTTTAAAAAATTATGACATTGATATCATAATATAAATTAAATTTGGGAAGAGGAAGGCTGGTAGCTCCAATTACATAGAACTTTGTCATGTATTCTTCCAGTGTGTTGCAGTGCATATCTCTCCAAGTTTGTAAAACCTTCCCTGAGATGAAAATAGAAAACCCTTTTTTTTTCACTAAACAAGGCTTCATATTCATAATTGTCAATACAAGTGTTAGAGTCCCCAGCAAGGTGGACCCCAGCAAGTCAGACAAGGGATGATTTACTCAGGAATTCAATGATGTGGATTTTAAAAAACAAATGAGTTTTAGCCAAAAAAAGAAAAAGCCAGGTCATAATTGGATATATATGACATGAGGGACAAAGAAGGTGAGACTCAAAGAAATTTTAGACATTCATATTTTAAGCGATTGTGTGGCCTCCAGAAATCCATCAATGTTTGCAAGAAAGAAGGCTGAAAGATCTCAGCAGTGGGACTCATGGGAACTAGTCTTTGAAGATGTAGAATTAGACTAAAAGAAGAACAAGGACAAACACGGGCAAAAGCTTAGTGGATGAAATGAGGGCAGGAGATGTAATTGTATATAAGAAACCATTATACCAAGAAGAAAATAAATACATTTTTGGCTAAATTGGATCCCCCAAGGCCATTTAACTTATGGCTATGATATCCTTAGGCAGAACATCATACATGCATAATTAGCTTTTGCGTACACATTTGAGATCAATTGTCCTTAGAGCAAAGAATGGCTCTGGGCCCTGACCAGAATTTCTGTTGAGTTGGGGAATCAGGTTTGTTCCTTCTGTTGGTGACTTTTCTCTTGTTGTTGAGACAAAATGTCCAATGCCCAAAATGAAGGAAGGAAAGGTTTATTTAGCTCACTATTTGTGGAGGTTTCAGTCCATACTTAGCTGGTTTCAAACAGGGTGGCATGGCACAGAGGCAACACTGAGAGGCAGGAGCCAGCAAAAGCAGCCAGAGCCGAACAGGAGAGGGAGCAAACTTCTTTTTCTCCCTTATATTGTAATCCGGCTACCACCCCATAGGGCAAGTATAGCAATCACAAAATCTCTGTGCCCTCCTCTTGCAAAGGATGAATGGTTTACAAAGGAAAAACCCTGACTCCCTGCTGAGTCTTTTAGTTAAACTTCTAAACTTCTCAAGTTGACATAATGTATCAATCATAACAATCCACCCCTTGTCAACTTGACAACCAGACATGTTCTTTGTAAACCAGCCTCCAGATACAAAGGCATGCTTACTTATCCTCACCATTTCACAACTTGAACATTATAATACAGGTTTAACAATCCTTCAGAAGCAGCATTAAGTTTTCAACATTATATTACATTAGCACCATAACATTTTGCCCTTGGTCCCCCAAAGATTCGTGCATATTCCTTTATGCAAAAGGTATTTAGTCTATCTGCAAGACTTGCCAAAGTCCTAATAGTTTCAGCACTGCTGAAAAGTTCAGGTCCCAAGTTGCCTCTGAGACATAAGGCAAACCTTAGCTGCAAGCCCCTGTACAAATGAAAACAAAGTTAAACACTTCCAACATGCAATGGCACAAGATAAACATTTCCATTTCAAAAGGCACAAACAGGGAGATACAAGGACTGAGACCAAAGCAAGTCCATAATCCAGCAGGGCAAACATTAAGTCCTGGAGTTCCATGTTCAGCATCTGAAGCAATAGGGTTGTGAGCTCCAAAAGGCTTGAGTGACTCTAAACCCACAGCTCTTCTGATGGCTGTAGCTCCCACAGTTTCTCTCTTGGGCTGGCTTTGCTCTTTCCTTGCAGGTTTCTTTAGATGATACACGTTCCTGACTTTTCCAAACTTCTAGGTTCTCCACTGCACCTTTGGCTTCACACTTACAGTTTCACACACTGTCCTCTCAGGGGCACACTGCTTGGCCTCCCAGGCCTTCTGAAATCAGGGTGGAAGCCTTTTTAACCTTAGAAGTCTTGCATTCTGTATGTACTTAAAACCAGCACCACATGGATGATGCTGAGGTCTGCTGCCAGTTGGAGCAGTAGCCACACTTTCCTCTCTCTTGGTTGTAGGGGTCAAGGGCCTGGTTCACTGGGCACTCTGAATCCAATTCTGAGGAACAAATTTTTTATGTCACCACCATTCTGGAACATGGTTTTCTGCAGTTTTCACCTCAAGGCAAAGTCTTTCACTTTTGCAGGCTTGAGGTTGCAAAGATTTGAGATTTGCTGCTTTTTGCAATGCCTTCAGACCATCTTTTCTATTCTCCTGTTCCTTCTCAACAATCAAGATTTTCTCAGCTCTATCTTTGCAGTCTACAATTTTATTGGAGCTTCCTTTCTGGCCAAACTCACAATGTTTTAAATCATCCTGATGGGCTTTTTGTTCTTGATTTGCTATGTAAATCTACCTAAAACCCCCCAGCATAGCCATGCCACCACCTCAATGGTTGACTGCCTTGAAGCTTCTTTTGCAAGATTAGTTAGTCTGACACCCTTAATCTCAGTCTCAGGCAAAATCTCTGGACACAAGAAAAATGCAGACAAACTTTCTGCCAAACCATAACACACATCATCTGGAGTTCAACAACCTGTGCAGTCCTTCTTCCTGGCAGAAACCTCCCAAACCTGGTTTTTACTGGTTTTCTGGTCTTCTGAGCTCTGACCAGAATCTTTCATATAAAACAGTCTAAGCTGTGCCAGCCCTATGCTCTCAGGCAACACCTCCAAGTCTTTCCAAACTCTTCCCACAAACCATTCCCAAAGGCTCGTGAACCACATGATCAGAGATAGTCACAGCAACAAGCCCACACCTCTAGTACCAAATTCTGTCTTGGTCACTTTTCTCTCATTGCTGGGACAAAATATCCAACACCCAAAATGAAGGAAAGAAAGGTTTATTTAGCTCACTGTTTGTGGAGGTTTCAGTTCATACTCAGCTGGCTCCAAACAGGTTGGTGTGGCACAGGGGCAATACTTCAAAGTGGGAGCCAGCAAAAGCAGCCAGAGTCAAGGAGTGAGGAACAACCTTCTTTCCATCCCTTATATTTTAAGCAGGTTACCACCTGCTAGGGTGAGTGTAGCAATCACAAAATCTCTGTGCCCTTCTCTCGCAAAGGATGAGGTGGTTTACAAAGTAAGAAACCTGGCTCCCTGCTGAGTCTTTTAGTTAAACTTCTAAACATCTCAGGTCGACATAGTGTATCAACCATAATGTTTCTTGTCATTAAGGCCAATTATAGACTTCTTGACAAAGCAACTCTCTTCATAACACTCATACTCTTCTAAGCTTCTCTTCCTAGAAACTCAGAAGAGGAAATTCAGCCCTCAGTTAAACCTAAAGACAATGAAGGGATCCTGAGATGCAAACGGAGTCTCTAAAATGGTCACCAATTACCCCTGTTTATAACTTTGATCCATGAAAATCCCTACATGTTGTCTCTAGCAACAATAAAACAACAGCAAAGTACCCTGTGACACATAATTTATTAAATATTTTAGAAGCTCCATGGAAGA
>RJWT010005377.1:0-31124 GCA_004365215.1 Cuniculus paca | reverse complement strand
TGAAAAACAAACACAGAGAGCAGTTAGTAAGATGTTTAGTGAGTTCAAACAATATGTAAATACACAAATAAATAATTCAGTGAATAAGTTGATCGATGAACTTAAAGGAGATACAAATAAGTAACTGAAGGAGTTAAAGAACACATATGAGTAACCACCTTAGGAAAGAATTAGAGAGTATAAAAAGGAATCAACCAGAAATCCTAGACATGAAAAATGCAATTGAAAGTTTTGGGAATAGACATAATCAATCTAAGGGAAGATTATCAGGACTTGAAGACAAGGCTTCCTTACTGGAGCTTCATTATTCAGTCATACCCTAAAAAATGACAAGATACCATGAAAGTTTTATTTAATAGCTGCTGGATGATAAAAACAATAAGAAGACAAAAAAAGCAACATAAAAATCATAGGAGCTAAAGAAAAATTAGAAGATGACACTAAAAATGCAAACAGTTTACCAAAAATCACAGCAGAAAATTTTCCAAATCTAGAGAACGAAATGAATATCCAAGTAAATGAGGCATTTACAACCCCAAGTAAATGAAACCAGGAAAAAACCTCTCCATAACACATCATAGAGAAAATCCCTACAACTTATCAGAAAGAGAAAATAACATCAAGTAATTTATCAGAATAACATCAGTACAGTTTATCAGAAAGAGTGAAAAACATCAAGTAATTTATAAAGACAAGCCTAACAGACTAAGGGCAGATTTATCATCATAAACCTTAAAGGCCAGGAGTGCTAGGAATGAAATTTTGCAAGTCTTAAAAGGAAACAATTGATAGCCCAGATTACTATATCTTGCAAAATTATCCTTCACAATTGATGCAGCAATAAAGACTTTCTATGACAAAGGGAACCTAAAGAAATTCATGACCATGAAACTAGCATTGCACAAAGTACACAAAAAATTCTAGAAAAACATAGCAAGACCAACACCAACAAGGAACCCAAAGCAAAGAATACATGTAATAAGGCAAGTAGGAAAAAAAAAATTAAAGGAATCAGCACCAGAAAAATCATACAATGACAAGATTCAGTAAATACCTTTCAACAATAATACTTAGTGTAAATGGTCTTATCTTCTCTATTGAAAGACACAGATTGATACACTGAATTGCAAAATAAAACTATAATATATGCTGTCAGTAAGACACATACACATCACTCATAAAGAAACACACATACTGAAAGTGAAAAAATGGAAAGGAATAATTCATGCATGGGAGTTCAAAAGCAAGCAGCACTAACTAATCTAATTTATGACTAAGTGAACTTCATGTCAGAATTTATCAGTAGAGTTAAAGATGGTCACTTCAAATTGGTAAATGGAAAAATTCACCAGAAAGAGGCAATAATTGTAAATATATATGCACCAACTCTCAGCATACACAAGTATATAAAACAAAAACTGCTTCACTGAAAAGAATCATAGTGGGGAACTTCAGCAACCCATTCATGCAAATAAATGAGTCAGTTGGACAAAAAAAAATCAACAAAGAATTATTAAATTTGAACCAAACCATTGAACAAGCAGATTGAATAGATATCTATAGAGCTCATCATCCAACAAAAATAAACAAAATTTTTTGGCAACCCATAAATCTTTCTCTAAAACAGACCATTTTTTGGCCATAAAGTATGTTTAAATAAGTACAAAATAAATAATCTTTTGCATTCTATCAAATTGTAAGAGAATGAAACAAGAAATCAACAGCAAAACTAACCACAGAAATTATATAAACACATGGAGATTATGTAATATGTTCTTGAATGGATCATAGAGAAAATCAGATTAAAAAAATTAAAAACTCCTAGAATCAAATGACAATAGCAAAACAACACATTAAAACCTGTAGGACACAATGAAAGCTCTTCTAAGAGTAAGTTTTAAAAATATGAATGCCTACATTAGAAAAATAGAGCATTATCGAATAAACAACTCAATGATTCATCTTGAGGTCTTAGAAAAGGAGAAATAATCCAAATCTAAAGCTTGTGGAAGGAAAGGCGTTATAAATATTATTGCAGAAATCAGTGAAATTGAGACCAAAAAAAAAAAAACCAAAAAAACACGAAGGATCAGTGAATGAGTTGGTCTTTTGATACAATAAATAAGCTCATTAACAAGTCAACAGAAAAAAGAAAAAAAGGCCAAAATCAATGAAATCAGAAATTAAAATGATGAAATTACAACAGCACTGAAATTCAGAGTATTATAAAAAAGTATTTTGAAAATATATATTCTAATAAGTTGGATAAACTAGAAGAATGACATATGACATGCCAAAATTGAACCAAGAATATAAAAATCCTGAACAGACCAATAATATACAATGAAATTGAAGCAGTAATAAAATCTTCCAATTAAGAAATTCCAGGACCTGCTGAATTCATTAATTAATTTTAACATAATTTCAAAGAGACGCTAACAACAATGTTCCTCGAACTGCTCTATGAAATTGAAAGGGAAAGATCACTACCAAACTGTTTCCATGAAGTCAGTAAAACCCTAAAGCCAAAATTGGACATACACACAAAAGGAAAAAACAGTTAAGAAAAGAAAAAGAAAACACAGGGCCAGAAATGTAGCTCAGTGGCACAGTGCCTGCCTGATAAGCATGTTATAAGTTCGGTTCTCAGAAAAAAAAAAAACAGAATAAACTACAGTCCAATATCATTTATGAACATAGATGAAAAAATCCTTAATAATTTACTTGCAGCTGGGGATTTAGCTCAGTAGCATAAGCACCTGCCTGGCAAGTGTGAGGTCATGAGATGGATCCCCGGTGTGGCCAAAAAAAAAAAAAAATTTACTTGCAAACAGAATTCAACAATTCATTAAAAAGATCATACATCATAACCAAGAGAAAAGTGTGTCAATCAGACTATGCTAGAGGAACAGGTTTAATATAAAATATATATGATATAATTTACAAGATAGGATTACAATGGTCACCTCCAAAGTCAGTCATGGAAAAATGCAAAAGGCCCATGTGCACACTGGAGAGTCTGAGGATCCAGTTAAAAATAGAAGGACTGAAGGTCACTGCAAAGTCTTGTGCAAGTTCGTGTCAGGCAACCAAATAGTCTGTGTTGGAAGGCTGAAGAGTCTGCACTGGAAACCTGGAGAAGGATATTGAAAGGCAATAGCAAAACCTGGAGCTCCTCCAAAGGGGCAGAAGTGAGATTTCCTTCTTTCTTGTAACCAACAGACTACAAGCCTATTGGTTGGTGGCACTCACATCCAGAGTAGATCCTGTCATAAGTCAGTCATCCAGATACCCAGAACTGTGCTAAATTAATCCATGAGACATTTCTTATTCAAAATGACACCACAGTTAATCACAATCCACCTCTTGGAAATTTGACATCCAGACACATTTCCTTAAACCATATTTAGTCTCCAGATGCAATAGCAATTTCATAATTATGCCTAACATAATATAATTATCCTGTGTACAAATGGAAATTCACTAAATTCCTCCTGAGACTAAAAGGCAAAGTTTTTCTTTTGGTACTATTTACTCCTATATTTCATAATTCAAACATTATAATATAGGTTTAGCAATACTTAAAAATCAATCTCCATCAACATTATGTTACAAAGAAAAAAATGAAGATGCCTGCTTAATATGTGTATATATGCACAAGCATTTTAACAAAATAGGAGAGAACAATTACAATTCTTGTTTTTAATATTGATCATGTGGCCATAGCAGGTATTTATAACTGCCTTCTGCTATCCATTTTCTATTCCTTTGGCTTTCAGCAAGCACCTCAGGATGTCTTTTTTTTTTTTTTTTCCTGGTGGGATGACACATGCCATCATTCTTTCTGGGCCATTTGTTACCCTGCCTAGATTATATTGTTGTAGTTTCCCATCTTAATAAAAAGGCACAGTAATACTAGGAGGCATGCTGAGATATTTCCTGTACTCCAAATACATTCACCCTTTCCTTCATTGTGGCTCAATATTTCAATTTCCAAGATGGCTCTGATAAAGAATACAAAAAACAGTAACTCCTTTGGTTTTTTATACTAGCTATTGTTGAGTTCCTATTATCTTGTTTTGAAGTCTTGTAATGCTTTCATTCTTTTGTTTTTATTGGTTTTATTCTGTTTTGTTTTGTTTGATTTTATTATGTCTGATGGTATGGACAGCTATTTTGAAGAAAACGAGACATTATGGTACCATAGTTGATTTCCTATTATCGAATAGGGATCAGTTATTCGTGCCAACACCATAACTCCATTTTAGCTTGGTTACTCAGAGGGATGAGATGTCCTAAATGACCAGGGGAGAAGTCTTACCTTTCAGTTCAATGGAATAATTGTGCTTCCTGGTGCAAGCCTTCCCCACACTGGAACTGACTTGTTGGCCAGGAAAGCATAAGGTCTTGGGAACAGGAAGTAGAAAATTTGCTAGTGAATCTCTAGAGGTAATGATGAGTGATACCATTTCCACTTTCCCCCCTTGATTCCTGGACCCATAGCTAAAAGAGACACATTTGGTGTTAGAAGTGGGGTTCAAAACACAAAGACACTTCTCAAAATAAGAAACACAAATGGCTAATAAATACAAGAAAAAAAATTTGTCAACTTTAGCAATTGGGGAAATGTAAATCAAAACACCACTGAGATGCCATTTGCTTCAGTAAGAAAACTCACGACCTCACACTTGCCAGACAGGCACTTGGGCCACTGAGTTAAATCCCCAGCCTTTTTGCTAGTTATTGTTGAGTTCCTATTAGCTTGTTTTGTTTTGAAGTCCTGTAATGCTTTCATTCTTTTGTTTTGATTGGTTTTATTCTATTTTGTTTGATTTTATTATGTCTGATGGTGTAGATAGCTATTTTGAAGAAAACAAGAGACATTATGGTACCATTGTTGATTTCCTATTATCTTGTTTTGAAGTCCTGTATCACTTTCATGGTTTTGTTCTGATTAGCTTTATTCTGTTTTGTTTGGTTTGGTTTTATTCTCTTAAAAAAAAAAGAGAGAGAGAATATAAAAAACAACAAATACTGGCAAGAATGTGGGGGGAAACCCTTCTACATTGTTGGTGGGAATGTAAACTATTACAACCAATGTGGAAATAATATGGAGATTCATAAAAAATTAGAAATGTCTCTTCTAAATAGTTTCCTGAAATAGTTAATGACATCATAATTAATGACACTTACTACCATGTGTAACTACACCAGGAAAAGAACCAAGACCAGTTGAGATGCATGCATATCCATAGTTTTTTTTTTCCTTTTTTTTAA
The DNA here is from genome assembly GCA_004365215.1 of Cuniculus paca. Lineage (NCBI taxonomy): Eukaryota > Metazoa > Chordata > Mammalia > Rodentia > Cuniculidae > Cuniculus > Cuniculus paca. The sequence goes on along the minus strand of RJWT010005377.1, from coordinate 25,847 downwards.
TTTTGAAAAGAATACAACCAAACCAAACCAAACCAAACAAAACAAGAGTAAAGTCAATCAAAACAAAGCAATGAACATGGTACATGACTTTTAAACAGGGTAAAAAGCAATTGATAAGGCTACCATAATGCTTCTTGTTATCTGCAATATACCTGCCCATACCATCAGGGATAAATAAAATCAGACAAAATACAACAAACTAATGCAGTAGAAACAAAACAAAACAAACAAAGCAGAACAATGTAAGCAACACAGAATTTCAAGATACTAGCAAAACAGCATTGGCTACCATAATATTTGTTATCTTCAGAATAGTTGCCTACACCTTCAGACATATTACAATCAAACCACACAGAATAGAGTAAAAAGGGAAGGAAGTGGCCACTGTTAATCTATTATCATGATTTGAAACTTATATGATTTTCATTGTTCTGATTAGTTTCGTTTTATTCTGATTTGTTTGATTTTATTATACTTGTCATGGACAGCTATTTTAAAGATAACAAAATATATAATTGCAGCCATTGAGGATGTCCAATTATCTTGTTTAGAAACCCTGTATGGCTTTCATTGTTTGTTTTGATACCCATAGTTTTAACACAACAATTCATAACTGACAAATTATGGATGCAGCCTAAGTGGTCAGCAATTGAATGGATCTAGAAAATTTGCACAGTGGAATATTACTCAGTCATAAAGACAATTAGTAAAAATAACAAATGGAATATGAAATAATAATTTTAAGTGAACCAAGATACAACTCAAAATCTAAATTAAGAGTAAAGAAGGAGAGATGGTATAAAAAGGAACATAGAGTTTTTAAAGATATGGTAGGGGAAGATGAAAGGAGATGGAAAAAGGAAGGATATAAAAAAAATCAACATATGATAAATCACTCTCCCAAAACAAGTACAATTATTATTTTTCACAAACATATTATGATTAAATAAAACATAAACCTTCAGGGAACAATTGAAAAATTTGTTATGGGTATTTTTTAGAAAGTGAGTCAAAAGAATGTGAATCTGACTGGCAAAATCCTTACATTTTTAGGGGTCTACGTTGTAGTTAAAGCAAGAGAACCACCACTGACAAATTTAATTTTTATGCCTTAATTTTGAATCATTATGTTTGGAAACATAAATAGCTGTATAGTTTGAATGTGACTTCTAGTGAAAGTCTGGAATGAAGTTTCTCTGTGAGTTATGTGAGAAGTAAAATAATGAATGACTAAGAGTTTCACTAATTATCCTTATCAGAAGGCATTAAAAATCAGCAACAGAATTTACTGTTACACAGCTGTAATTAGTATTTAGAAATGATTTTTACAAGTTAGGGCTTTTACATAGCAGTTATTCTTTATGACCATGATCTCCTTACACATAATAAATTGTTAATATATATTAGTGTATCTTTTATTCTAAAATTAATTATATATGAGTTGTCCTGTTCACTCATAAAACATCTTGTGGTTTTGTTAACCCTACACAGATAGAGATTCCATTTTGGCTGTTTTGGAGGGGAAGCACTCAAAAGAAAGTCCAGTGGGGACTGAGTATCTGTGTGCAAGCTGCTCTCAGAAACTCCACTTCCATATGAAACAGTACATGGACAAGAAAGATACTGGCAAGGCCATTGAGTTATCTATTTTGTTTTACTCATTCCCTAAATGATAAAGGGTCAAACATAGCCCTACAAAACCTATTATCCCCTATACGTGTGTGCTGTGGTGAGAGTGGGGCTGGAAGCGATATAGGTCCCCTCATTCCAACCCTAGGCATTCTTTATGGGAAGGCATGACTCTGACTTAGTCAGTTAACATGAGTCTGTGTCTATTTATACTTGTCTATGTTTATTTCCTCAGAAATGGACTGTATCCTTGTCCCTCTTTATTCTGTTTTCAGAAAAATTTCCTGGAATGATTTAGCTCTTCAGTGTACTTTATTCCTATAAATTTTATCTGGCCCATCAATATAGTCTTTATCTGCTTGAGTTTCTTTGGAAACCGTTACTTTTTATTGTATTCTTGCCAATGCAACTTTAACCCCAGTGTAACTCATACTAAATGTACACCAGCCTACTTGAGAGAGTACTTGACCCCCGTTTCTCCCAGCTTTATCGTCAGTAGAACACAGCAGTCCATCACCCTGCTGTCGGCTATCTGACTATTTTCTGGCTTGTATAATAAAGGAGTAAGACTCTTAATACTTTCAGAGAATATGGATAAATCTATAGATTTAATTACCTTTAAATTGCTTTACCAAGAAGCCTCTATTTTCCCAAAATTAATAATTATGAATTCCAACTGTTGAAAGTATTTCCAAACAGTATACTATTACATAACAAGCAGGAAATGCTAACACAAATATTTTAACTTTATAAACAGTTTATGGTGCATTATGGGTGAATAGTAACCTCTAGGTGTCGTGAGACAGGGACTCACTATGCAGGCCAGACTGGCCTCAAACTCGTCACTATCTTCCTGCCTCAACCTCCTGAATGCTGGGATGCCAGGTGTGCACCACCATACCTGGTTCTCTTGAGAACAGTAACATTTGCCAAGGTATTGTGAGTACTTGCTTTACTGAACTTTTTCAGCAAAATTCAAAATAGCAAAGATCTGAAAATTTTGTTATCAGTGTAACTCATTCATTTGTTTGAATTTGATTAAGAAAGTGCTGAGAAGCAGTGCATAAACGATGACTGATTTTTATGTTAAATATTCATTGTGGAGTCTTGGAAGTCAATGACTCAGTAGATACCTAGATCTTAGCTAGACTGAAAATTTAGTTGACTACTTCAAAGCTGTATCAAATTGCACACCTCACACCTCACTTGACTTCTGAGATTCATTTAGTCTAATCTGCAAGGCTGAGAATTAGATATTTATCTTCCTATTTAAAAGCTTGAGTAAGAAAGGTATACAAGCACACTCAGTGAAATACTGGTCACAGTAGGTGTCCAAAATGCAATAGTTACTTTGTAGTCTTTTTTTCAAAAATACACATGTAAAAAATATAAAAAAATGAGCCCTACTGTAAAATTTCTATTGTATTTTTCATCTTTGTATTTCCTGCAATGTAATTCCCAGTAGTAATATATAATAATATCACTAGAATGGCACCAAAGAATTCAGGTGCCTACAGTACCAACAAATGTCAGAATATGAATATAAATAAAACCATTTAAATAAATGGCTATTTAACCAATGATGAAACTAATCCTTAGTCTTTTAATTTTCATTTCAGTAAATTTGTTTTATAGTCTCCAATGTTTTTATCCTTATTTTCCACTGAAATATCTGTAATGTAATGTGGGAAATGCTATAAAAACAATACTAACCCCTAAGGTTCACAGACGACCTAAAGTGGATTCTGGAAAGAGTGTTTGTTAAATATGAGTAGTTGATACAGTTAGAAAGAAAAAAATTACTAAAGTTAACATCACAGCTCAACAAGACCTTATCTCATAAATGAAATGATATGTTGTGCCTCTTCCACTGAAGTTCTATGACTGAATACCCAATACCAGTAGCAAACAAGATACTATCACATAGTCATTGCACTTTAGACAAGTACAATAGTGTCATTTCAGCTCCATTTTTTAAAACCTTGTGATCTTTTCCTATTTTTGTTTATCTAGTCAAAGAAAAAAAAATCCCAGAAATTCAGCTGAACATTTACAACAGAAGTTTGATAATAAATCATTGTTGTCTAAAAGGTGTAATTTCCATAAGTAAAACATTATAGCTGGAAGTGGATGCTAGAAGAGATTCCTGGTAAAAACACATTATGGAATCATATTAATTTATATGAACTAGTGCTCAGAAAAGAACAGAAAATTTTCTATAGAATAATTTCTATAGTCTCAATGCCACATAGCTGAAACAGGCATATCTTAGCATGAAACCGAGAACTGATCTAGAAGCTGTTTATTAACTTCCTCACCAGCTGTAGATTTGAAAGAATGAATGAATTGGACAAGGGATAACCCATACACTCTGTCTGTTGACAAATATCAATCTGAAAAGATTTGCCTTCATTTAGCAATAGTTGAGGAAAAATAAACAAGAAAGAAAGGAATTTAAAATTGTCAAGCAAAAAAAAAAAAAAAAAAAAGAGGGTTAAAAACTAATGGGGAGAGAATCTTGCTGAAAATAACCTAAGACAAAATCTATTTTATGGTTTAGAAGTTGAATAGACATTCTCTGTAGAATGCAAGATGTCTTGACCTCTTTGAAACAGGAGCAGAAAATCATAAGGAGAAAGCTTGATTTAAAGGATAATACCAAAATTAAAGAGAGATGACTAAATGAAAATTTCCAGGAAAAAATCAGCATAGTTAAAAGTCTACTGCAGAGTCAAAGAAATAGAAGATATTGCAGAATGCTAAATAAGTTATATAAACTTTCAAAGGTGTCCAGAATATTGAAGAAAAAGAACAAGTTTAAGAAAATTGTTACAAAGATGATGAAAGACATAGAATACAAAGAATAGAGAGTCTACATGCAGATCATAGGTTTAGCTGGTAACAACAGGAACAACAACAAAAACAAAATATCCCAGAAAAATCTATCTAAAATGAAAAACAAAAGTAAAAGTCATTTCCTGAGGTAAAAAAAGAATCTGCATATGTTCTCAAAACATTTACCATATTCAGGGGAAAAAGTCAACAAAAATGGATACACATTTAGACACAGTAATGTCTGACTTGCAATCAAATGCTGAAAAAATGTCCGTGTATGGTTGTGCACTTGTTCTCCTGACCTAAACTGCAGGCACAGTTTACTAGTATTGAAGGCAAAAAATTGAAACATTACAATGGAAGGTGCATCTTCTGCGTGCATGTCAAAATCAGTAATGTTGTAAAGTTGTATCTGAGAGAGTAGTTGTGAATCAGGTGCCTAAATTCTCAGTGATTAGGAGAGTCTCAGAGATTTGAATTACCATCACTTATAGAAGACTGTGCCCTCACAGGGTGTTAAGAGCCTCAGAAAAGAAGGGGCTGATATGAATGAGACTCCTTTGAAAGTATCAGCGGAAGTTAGGGGGGACTTCTTCCTTGTGCAGATGAGGAATGATGCAGAGTTGAAAAGCATTCTTATTCCAGAAGTTTAAATAGAGAGGAGCATGCAGAGCAATGAAGAGCTGAGAACACTGAAGACAATACATGAGCAAAAGAAACTACATTCTCAAGGGTCATAACATTTCAGAAGCAACAGGCGTGGGTATAGCTAATATAATAATGTCATTGCAAATTGGCTTTGGTGCCAGACTTGAATAAGGACTTTAGTGATGTTATTATGACCTTCTTACAAAATTTACCTCTTTTGTACTAGTTTCAGATGGTGAATATCTTATTGGAAACTGAAGGCATGGAGAATTATTCATTGTACATATGAAAGTAATTTTAAATGTACTCATCTCATATCTTAGGCTAGATAGTGGATAAAAGGGTCAAGAAGTGATCATTTCCAGAAACAGCATGTAAAGATGGACACACAGGAAACCCTGTAACATACGAAGCAATGGCTCTGGAGACAGCCCCTGAAATATCTGATCTCACTATGCTCTTGTTTTCTACAGCATTTTTACAAAAGAAAAGTCTATTTCAACTCATGGGAAGGAACCTAACCTGGGTAGATCTTTTCAACAGACTCTCAAGGTGTCGTTTCTATTTCTAAACTCAGGAGTGTGTTTCAGGGGCAGAGATGCCTCTTGGTTTTTCTGTAGTGTCTGGAATAGACCAAGTTTCATCTGGTCACATTTTACCTCTGATTCACTGCCCCATAAGCCAGCATGTGAAGCAGGAACATCTCCCCACATTTGTTTCTCCAGAAAAAAAAAATACAGAAACACTGTTATCATATCTTCATAAAACGTATAAACATAAAGATTTATCAGATTGTCAGACACTTTCATTTAGATGACATAAGGAAAAAAAGAATCCAGCGGTGATCAGTAGAATACACCATGGACAGATTTTTGTGATGAAAAGAAATGCTACAAAAGGAACATATCTACATTGTATGACCTTGAACAAATGATTTAGAAAAATCTGAAATGTTAAAAATAATTAATTAATTAAGCAATAATTTTTAAGATTATCATAAAGAGTGTGTTCACTTATGGAGTTCACATATCTAGTTTTTGCAGTCATTTGTGGTCAGCATGCTTTTAGTTTAATGAAAATAGTTACAAAAATTTCACATTTCTTCCCTTTGAGATGATTTGATTGACAAATTATTTCTCTGGTGTGGTATTTTTGAAATAAACAAGGTACAGAAAAGAAATACATGTGAGTGTCATAACAAATGAAACTCTGCAGGAAAGCAGAAAATGAGTTCTGGTAGAAAGGTTAGGGAGAGGGTAGATGAACATGACAAAGAAGGTATTTACATGTCATTCACTCATTCAAGAGAGCAATAAAGAGAAAGGTGAAGGTATAGCTAAGAAAGAAATACAGCAAGAAAAATAATTTTAAAAAGATGTTAACATCAGTAAAAGAGTAAGAATTAGAGAAGTGTTAAGGATAGAGGGCAATTCAAATAATGATCTAGAGGAGTATATTGAGCATAAAGATTTAATAGCAGAATCACTGTACAATGGGGTTCTAGACAGGTTTTCAGCTGATTTCTAAAATATGGCTTAAAACATCTTGGGATAGAAGAGAGAGTTAGAATCGTATACAGAATGCAAATAATATCACTACATAAAGGAATATTTTCTCAACATCTATACATTTACAGATAAGGCTAAAATGCTTTGAAAGTTGATATTAAGATATTACAAGGATTTAAGAAAGTACATCTAGGACATTCATTTGGATAACTTATCTGGTTACTTTTGACACAATTAGTTGGTCTCCAGTAATTCACTGAATATTGTCACAATCAAGCATTTGCAATAAAAATATTGACATAATAGCCTAACCTTGATTGCTTCTACTAAATTTGCTAACTATAAACATACGATAAAAAATAATTGCTTGCAAAAGACTGAGTCAGTTCAATTTTCTTTTGTGCAACAAGAACACCATTTAATGTGAACAGTCTTGAATAATGCATTTAGCAGGGACCAATTTTGCATTATAAAAAAGATTTTCAGTCACAGTGTGTGTTGCAAAACTCATAAAAACTAGTCAGTTGGTCTTAGGATGATCTTAATAAAGAACAGAGCATCAAGTGGATGAGGACACTTCCATTTGATTTTTCCATAAATATTTTCTTGACATAGATAATTTAGTAGACATTAATGTTTTGCAATATGATGCTCTTCAATAGTTTAATCACAATAGTAGGTCTTATCCTCAGGAAAAATGCATGTGTGTATAAATATTCTCATGTGTTTTTGAGCCCATCCCTGGATGATGGATTAAGAATTTTTATTACATAGCTAGATCTTAGAAACAACCCAAATGCCCATCAACTGAAGAATTAATGAAAAAGTTGTGGTACTTTTATACAATGGAGTATTACTCAGCCATAAAGAAGGACAGACTCAAGGCTTTTGTAGGTAGATAGTTGCCACTAGACACCATATTCATAAGTGAAATAAATCAGACTCCCATGTATAAACATCGTATTGTCTTCTTAGTTTGAGAAGTTGAAAGAAATTATATATATATATATATGAATATGATAGTTAAGATAGTTATACTACTAATTTCTCTTAGTTCTTTGAAAAGTCTGTGCTAAAGTTGTTTGGACAATTACATGTTGATATCTTGTACTCTGAGTAACTAATTTAAAGATAACAATACACAATGTAGTAACCATTGTTGCCCTCTAATTATCCTGTTTTGAAAGTTTGCTATATTTTTTCCTCTTTAAAATAAAAAAAGAATTTTTATTACAGATTTATTTCAGGAATTACTCTTTGTGGTCAGAAATAGACATCGACATCAAATCTTCCTTCCTGTCCTGTCACTGTTCCTTCCTCTCCTTCTAGGCAGAAGGTTGACTTTCCTTGTTTACTGAATTTCAAGCCACTTGATAAAGGTTTTCATGTTTTAAATCTAAGAATTCCTAAATAATCACACAGATCCTTCTTATTTCTTACAGAGCACTAATTGAACTTGTTCCTATTTTTTTTAGGTGCAGGCCTCAGAATGGTACAGGTGTTTAAATTCTGTGAAATGTAATCTATAATTCACATCTGGTAACATGATCCTCGAGGTCAAAATCTAGAGTACAAATCTCAATTCTCAGAAACAAGAAGAAATTGAGCTTAATTTCTGTGCATTTTAATTTTAGATGACAGAAGTCAAAAGCTACCAATTGATAAATCGTTTGATTAAAACAGCTTCATTGAGGTATAAAGGACATACTAAGTTCACATTCACAAATTTCCAATTTGGTCTTTTCTCACAGATACACATCAATGAAACCATAACCACAATCACAATAATGTGTATATCTGTTACCCCTAGAAGTGTTCTCACACAGCTTTGTAATCTCTTCCTCCATTCCCTTGTTCACATCTTTAAATAATCACTAAGTTCATTTTTATTATAGATTAATTAGCAGTTTGCAGAATTTTCAGTAAATGAAATAATAGTGTATGCTTTCTTTTTTGTTTAGGGTTTGTCACTCATCGATATTACTGTATAATTTGCCTATGTTTTATACATATAAATAGCTTATGTTTATTACTATATAGTTATCCATTGTATGACTAAACCACAATGTATTTATCCATTCACATGTAGAATCAAACATTTGAATTATTTCCATTTGGGGCTATTATAAATAAAGCTGCTGTACGCATTCATTCATAAATGACTTCTTGTACATATGCTTTCATTTATTGCAGGATAAATATCTTGGAATACAATGACTACATAATGTAGTAGATGTAAGTTTAACTTTTTAAGAAATCATTATACTGTTTTCTAAAGTGCTGCTACCATTTAACTATTTCAAAATCAATGTATGTCCTTGGTGCTCCCATGTTCAAAAACAATTAGTATGGTCAGATTTTTAAAATATCATAATTCTAATAGGTGATATAGTGTATTAATGATGTTTTAATTTTTATTTCTCTAATAATGTTGAGTAGTTTCTCATCTTTCTTTTTGGTAAGATTAATGTGTATTCTTTTGGTAAATGTCTTTGCAAGACTTTCTTTTTTAAATGGATCATTTATTTTTTTCTTATTGAGTTTTAAGCATTCTTTTCATACTCCAGATACAAGTTTATTTTCATGTATATGACTAACAAATATTTTCTTGAGAATATGGCTTTTTTCCAGTGGCTTAACATTATTTTTTAAAAACAATTTTTATTCAAATTCATCAATTTTTACTTGAATGAAACATCCTTTTGCTGATCCATCTATAAAATTTTACTTAACCAAAGGTGATCTTTGAGATCTTCCAAAATCTTTATGCTTTGGGGTTTTATTTTAATCTATAACTCATTTTAAGTTAATGTTTATATATGACATCCATTATGGAACAAAATATACACATATCCAATTATTCCAGTGTCACTCATTCAAAATTTATTCTAAAGTTACAATAATCAAGACAGGTTGTTATTTACATTGAGATAGACAAATATATCAAAGGAATACAATAGAGAGATCACAAATAGACTAATATACAATATATGGCCAAATGATTTTGGGTAAAATTTCAAATGCAATCCAATAGATATAGGAGAACATTTTTAATAAGTGATGCTGGAATAATTGGATATGTATATATTTTGCTCCAAGCTTGGAGTGTAATACTACCTTTTGCTGCAATTCAAAGAAAGCCAGAAAATTCTCCTTCTAAAGAAGTAGAAGAAAAATCAAATGATATGGTATGAATAAGTAACAGCATCTGAAACAAAGATTGGAACTATGTGACACATAAATTTGCCTAACTTTTATATTCACGGTTAATCAAATTTACTAAAACTTTAAACCTTAGTAGTATTAGGCAATGATTTTAGTTGCTGAGTTAAAATTATAGCTTGTCATTTCCCTTCTGAACTTTTTATAAAGTTTTTAAAGCAGCTATAGTCATTGTTAGCAAAGACTCATGCTCTTTGCAAACAAGTTCTTTGATCAACAATAATGTCATAGAAGGTATCAGTCTTTCCTTTTAAATTCAATCCTATCACAATCTCCTCAAAGTAATAGAAGTAAAGCATGATGCTTGGGTTTGTACAGTGAAGCTACTGTGGTTAAATACTGCGAGTTACCAGAGTAGCAATGAAATAAAACTTGAACTAACAAATCACTGGCTTCCTTCCCAAGTACAAAATCTTTCCTAAGTGAAAAGGAAAAATTTTTGAGTTTGAGTAGGATTCTTTTTTTTGGAGATTAATCATCCCTGCATCAGTGCTGACTTCCAGGTTTCAATCAATTACAGTGCCAACCATCTGCTGATTTCCAGTTAACTAAAAAGTTATTATTGTTTATTTATTTTACTGGCACTTACTCTCTTTTTTACACTGAATATTAAAATCGGCATTTAAATTTCATGATTTAAATAATAAAAATGAGATTATTTGAGTAAATATTTCTTTACTCTGGTTATAATTTAGAGATGGAGGAACTTGAGTCCAAGAATTGAAGGGCTGATGTTCAATATTATCTAATATGGAAGTCTTGTTTGCCTATTAATAGCTATTCTAATAAGCCATCTTAAAATTTTAGAAAGTAGTATTTTTCACAAGGACACATTTCAGTTGTTTTTGGCAGAAACACATTGAACCATTTTATTCATACATTTATTTGGTTATTTAGTTATTTATAAACATACACTTATTACATATCTACCATGTACATTGACTTTTGTTAAAAGATAATAAAGAACTCTTGATGAATAATCATGAGCCTTAGACCATTTGGGGCCCAGGAAGAGAAAGAAAAGTCAGATAGCAACTCCCGAGAAATTGCCATGCTGGGACTAGGAGGAGCTCATCAACGAGCTAACTAGCCAGCCTTTCTGGTAAGCCCTGCAGACCATGTGGGGCCCAAGAAGAGAAAAGTCAGTGACTCCTGTGAGCCTACCGGCATGCAGGCTGAGAATCACTAAACCCCCTCACTCTATAAGCCACCAGCTGGTCTGGAGGTCAGCCTGAGCTGATAGCAACTGAGGTACAGAAAACAACTGAATGCTTGTATTGTGTGGTTGAATTTACAGGCATGGGGCTGACAGTCTGAGCATGTATAGGGAGGAAAACAGTATGCAATATGGAAAATACGGGGGATTTTTTCGGTCTTTTTAAACTCTAATATTGTTCTCACTGTTTTGTTTTATTCTTATTAATTTTTTTGCTTTACTCAATATTCTGTTTTGATTGGTTTTATTCTGTTTTGTTTTGGTCTGATTTTGCTATATCTGATGGTATGGACAACTATAGTAGATAAACTATTGTAGCCATTGTTATTTTCCTATTACCCTGCTTTGATGTTCTGTACCAATTTCAGTGCTGTGTTTTGATTGGATTTATTCTGTTTCATTTTGTTGGGTTTTACTATCTTTAAAATAAAATAAAAAATTCGTGAGTCTTACTCTCTAATCAGTTTTTGGTTTAGTTGATGCCAGCATATTGAAATTGCTCATTATGATTATGTATTAAGTACTCTCAGAAAAATTTATCTTATGAACTAAGTGAAATGAAGTTTGGCATCAAAATGTTAAGTGAGAAAACAACTCCTGAAATGACGACAACCCTTTTGTAAAGCAAACGAAATAAGCAAAACTAAGCAAAATGAAATTTTTAGGGATACTTACTGCAACACACACAAATAAAGATGATTGTATTGCTTTTTTTTTCTCATTGCTGAGACAAATACCTGACACCCAAAATTAGCGAAGAAAAGGTTTATTTAGCTTACAGTTTCTGGGGAATTTCAGCCCATAATCAGCTGACTCCAAGGCAACGTGGCATGGCACTGGGGCAACACTTCAAGGAAGCAGCCAGAGCAAAAGAGGGCAGCCATTCATGGCGGCTGCAAGGCGCAAGAGCCAACCGCGCCAAAGAGGAAAACACGCCCCCATTCCCGACCTAACAATGTATGTCGGCTCCTCCCCTGGGTGGGTGCAGAACTCACACCACCAATCCCAGCACTAGACAAGGAGTCAACCACAAATACTAGATTCAGCCGCTTCCCTGACTACATGAGGCTTGGGGGGGGCATCTAGCTACAAACCTTAACAATGATGAAGGTGATGGTGACAATGATGACAATGAAAGCTTTAGAGAACAATAAAAATATCAGAAAATGGTTATCAGAGACAGAGCCAAAGCTGAAGTGATCAGGGAGAAACACCTGCTGGATATAACATTATTGACATGCTATCTTAAATGGTGGGATTAAATGTATTTACCTCATTATTATAACTCACAGCTTGAGCATGTAGTGTGCATGTATGTAATTTTGCTTGTTTTAATTTTTACTTAGGAGAATTTAAGTCATATGTAGAACTAGCAAAAATGATTATAATAAACTTCAGGTTTTTCTCATATAGCTTCAGTGAGGATGAACTTATGAAAAATTTCATTTAATCTAATACTTTTTCTAATTTAGACTCCTAATGATTTTGGAGCAAATCATAGACACAAAACCATTTCATTTGTTTCATACATTTTTATATGTATTTCTAAAAGAAAAGATTTTTTTAAAAGTAACCACCATCCTGTTCTCACATATCTGAAAATTAAATCTATTTCCTTAGATTTATCTACTGTTCTATATTTAAATTTCTCATGTATCTTATAATTTTTAAAAGTTTTTTTATAATTATTTTTATTCAGATTCTAACTAAAGGCACACATAATTAACTTTCACGTCACCTTTCAAACTTTTTCCTTTTCAAATTTTTAAAAATAGATTTTTATAGGAGTTTTAAATTCATGGTAAAATTGAGCAGATGGTACAGAAATTTTCATATATCTTCTATCTCACCCAGGCATAGCCTCCCCTATCATCAACACCTACCACCAAAGTGATATGCTGTTATATTTGATGAACAATGCAAATTTATTATCTTACAGTTCTGCTGGTCAGAAGTTTAAAGTAGGTTGACAAGACTGTGTTTCTTCTGAAGGTTCCTGGGAAGTATAATTCATTTTCTTGCCATTCTAGGTTTTAGAGAGTTCCTTCACTGTTTGGTTCATGGTGTTGGTAGTATTTCTGGATCTAGACCACTCCATGAGGTGAATAGTGGTGTCACCTTTTTGTTTTAATGTTAATTCTCCTAATGAAATATATGTAGAATACCTTTTTATATGCTTCTTTGCCATATATATATATATATATATATATATATATATATATATATATATATATCTTCCTTGAGGTACCTGTTACTTATCTGTGGCTCAGTTTATAATTATGCTGCTTTGTTTCCTTACTGTCAAGTTTTAAGTATTCTTTGTATGTTTCCAATAGCAACCCTTTATCAGATATATCTTTTAAAAATATTTTCTCCTAGTCTGTTGTTTTACATTCTCTTGACTCTGACATATACAGCAGAAGTGTTTAATTCCAATAAAGTCTAGTTTATCAATTCTTTCCTTCATGGATCACACCTTTGACATAGCATATTTAAAATCATTGCCAAATCCAAAATTATCTATATTTTCTCCAATACTATATTAAAAAGAAATCTCTCTTCATCAGCTATTTTGGTTGGCACAAAGTACAGTTGGTATGTGAAAGTAGAGACAAAACAGAAATCTGATTGTTTCCTTTTATGTATTAGTTTTCAAGAAATCTACCTGGTTCCCTAGCATTCTGCAAAGATGGACAACAAAACTTATCATGATGAACTCCAAAACTAGGAACATTTGATGGGATTTAATTTATCACAGTTGTTCGCCTCCTTGACATTCAATTTTATGAATGACATATGGAAGAATATACTGGAGAAAAGTTATTCAACACATGGCAGCCTGAAAGCAGAGAAGATAGGGGGAGGGCCAGTTCAACAATATACCCTTGTAGGTCATACCTGAAGGGACTCGCCTTCTCAACCTAGACCATCCTTCCTGACAGCGTATTCAGGTAGGAACTTATCAATAGGTTAATCCATTGACAAAGATGACATCCCGATGATCCAGTCACCTTCTAAAAAGCCCTGCCTCCAAACACATGAGAGTTCTACAGAACATTTTAGAGCTAAACCATAACATCATTTTAGCTGACTGGAGGATAAGAGTATACATTTGAAAATGCCAAGTGTGAAGACAACAGCCAGCACCAGTTTTCACTCATAAATGAGGTCATTTTGTACCATTTAGCTCAGCTGAAGTGATAGGAAGTCAGTAGCTACATGAAGTGGTAAAGTCCACGAGCCAAATTCAGCCCACTGTCTCTTTTACGGTCTTGATAGCTTGTTCTACATTCTTACATTCTTGTTCTTGATAGCTTTGGTGTTAAAGCAGAATTGAGAAGCTGTGGCCACAGAAGCTAAAATGATTACTGTCTGATCCTTTATTGAAAGTTTGCTCTTTTTTTTAAACCATCAGTCTTTTTTTGCTTATTTTTACATAGTAATACATAACTTGTACATTCTGTTATACCCCAGGCCCATAACTATTCCATCTAATTTTTCTAGCTGTAACAATATTAACAGTATCTACTTATTTACCTAAATTAAAATAGTAAAAAAGATGTTTTATTATCTTCTTTACCTATTTATCACCAAGTCAAACATTTTATGTCTCTATTGAATATATGCTTTTACAGTATTCATTTTTCCCATAAATCTTTCCTCAATAGTTAGTTTTCTCATTTATTCATTATTCATTTCTGGACTAAAGTCATATTTTTGTTAGATAGTGAACATAAGTATACAAATAATTATAGTCCTTGTAATTGGTTATTAAAAAGTATGTAAAAAGATAAGATGATAAGAGCTGATAAAAATACTGTTATGAAAGTGCAGAGGAAAGGGTGTTAGATTACTTTCAGTTAAGTAAGGCAACAAGGAGCTTTCTAGTTAAGGTGATACCTGCGATATGACATATTGAGGTATGAGCAATAGGTAGTCATATGGTATGGAACAGAAAGGAAATTTTATTTGGAAAAGATAATATAATTAAGTTTTAAGTGGGGAGAAAGAGCATGAGCAGGGAAGAATGGTGTGGAGAGGTAAGTACAAGCTAGATCACACAGGGATTTTATCCTGGGAATACTTAAACACTTTTTATGGGATGTCTGGATATACCGGGTTTCAAATAAATTAATTTCCATATTTTCAATTTCTGTGTTTATCCTTTCAAAAATTAAACAACCTGAGAAAACTTCTGGAATCAAACTATTAATGTTGGTTCTTATTTCCTACGTCCTTTCATAATCACACTCATTCCACTGAGGGACAAAGGAAGGGAGAGGAGCCGAAGAAAAGACAGAGAGAGAGAGAGAGAGAGAGAGAGAAAAGCAAAGCAAAGCAAAGCAAAGCAGGCATAGATCAGTGGGTAGATTATTGCTTCTTAACAGTAAATTCATTCTTACTACAATGCTTGTGATAGTGAAGCTGAATCATAAGTATCTTTTCTTTACTGGTAGAGGGTGGTGATATAACACAGCAAGAGAAAGCAGCTTCCCTTTTGGATTAGGTGCACTTACTTTTAGCTTCCTACCACAGTGTATGGCAGCCAGCAGGATGAAGGAAGCACAGTTGTATCCACTGAAGCATGCAGTCAGTGCTAGACTGCATTTCCTTGTCTGCCAGGATTGACCCATTAACTGTGGACCAGTTCTGACCTGGGTTTACTTCTCTTTCATCCAGTAGGCTGCAACCACATCTTTTTCAATGAGGTCTGAATTTCATCTTTGGGAGAAAGGGATCCCCTTGTCAAGTTAAAGTATTTCCTTTGATATTCTCCCACAACGCTATCATATACTTTAACATCTACTTTCATTTCTTTTCAGTAGTTAATTTAATGTAAATACTTGTTACTTTTCTCATACTATATTTACTCAACTTGTTCCATGGTTTATTTCTTACTATGTGACTCTGGTACAAAATACTATTCATATACCTGGAATATTTTTATGGTGCACAGTTAGCAAAAATGAAACATTCTGAATGTTAAAAAGAAGAGAAATTTTGAAGTACTGGAATGTACAAATCCTTATCATATTAATAATAGTAAGAAGCAATGATGCATCGTCTTATAAATTTTTGCCAGCGGTGATTTGGGGTTAGAATCATATAGGTTTTAGCCTATTCTGATTTTCTGAATTGAGTTATATTCATGCATGGAGAAGTGATACTTCTACGTCCTGTAACAATGAAACAACAGGAAGTAGATCCTCCTTTTCATCTCAACCTCATATAAGTAACTAATTATATATGTATCTATATCTATCTATCTATCTATCTATCTATCTATCTATCTTCACAAACTTAATTCTTTCTACAATTGTCATCACAAACCAAATTGCTTGAGAACCAAATTAAGTTTCATGATTATGTTCAAGGTTGACTTTATGGGAAATTTAATTTGGTTTTCATCCAGTTTAGTTTGTGACCAGAATTATGGAAAGAATTAAATGTATTTATGAAACAGTGATTCTCACACATTGGAAAACAATAATGCAGGACAGTTGTTCCTTCAAAGAGAAATCAGGTAAGTTGAGTGATAGAATTAATTGCCCCCTCTTACTGCCAGGAGTGATGGAATCTTCACCCATACAATGCCTCAGTAATGGCCAAATTAGACCAAAAAACACTAACCTAACAAAGCTAAATAAACACTAATCCAACAAATTAAATGCTAAACTAAGACACCTAACAAATTTGAAAAGCAAGTCAAAAAAAGATCAAATGTTTTTGATTAATTGCATCCTGAGGGGTGGGAACCTTAAAAACCCCAATATTTAAAGAATTGCTGAAACACTACTAAATTCAACACCAACAACGTGACATTTAGAATGTCTCAAATACAATAGGTTAGGAAATTGTAGAACAGACTGAGAATAATAAATCAATGCATGAAATGACACAGATTACAGAATTAACAGAAAGGATGTTGAAAGTAGGCAATATGTTACAAACTGAAGTTGACATTTTCTAGAAAAACTGGGTCTGAATTGGTTGGTTAGCCTGTCAAAATTTATTTCACTGAGTCATTTATATAATGATCATTTTTTTAATGAGCCAAATCTATTATTTTGACAAAAATGGGATTTAAAAACTGATTTGGTAAAATTAGTGTTGGCAAATATATATTCTTACTGGTTAGATTTCTCCTAACATTTTTGAGTGTATTAGGTTAAACAATTGTCTCTTAGTGGACATATAATGGATAGAAGTGTTACTTGAAAATTTGGGGTAATACCTTTTTTGGTAGATTTTCTCAAAACTCATAAATTGAGTAAAGGTAATAACTAGTGAAAAAATAATTTTGATGTCAAATGGTTTATGAAATTCTTGATTTTCAATTCAATTAAGAAAGAAATAATTTAGTTGTCAAATGTTAGGCAATTAGAAATTATTTCTGATGATAGAGTGGCATGTGATTTTTTTGCATGTTACTTGGAGACATTGCAAAAATTTGACTATAATTGCTTTAACAAAGTTTCTTCCATTATCATTTACTTGATTCGTTTGACAAATATTTCTCAAAATTTTATATCCATAAAAGTGAAAATTAGAAATAATGAAATTTAAATTCTAGCTAATTCTAACAATAAGATACATACCAGTAATTTCATCAACTATATAAACTAATTGCACGGACACTATCTCTTCAGTAAATACATTCCAAAAACATATACTCTTTGTTTTAAAAGCATCAAAATTTATACATTTCATCAATTACTTGCTAATAATTATAGTGATAGTGAAGCCAGAAGAAATGTTAACATTTAGGCTTTTTGGTCAAGAATAAAAAATTATTATTTTCTCTTTAAAATAAAAAAAAACTCATGATTTTTGTTAGAGAGAAGACTCAAGATAATCAAAAAATCTTTGACACATTAAATATATTTTACATAAAATATGACACAGAAATAAAGTAAAATATGAGTTTAAAGAACAAATGAATATTTAAAATGTCTAATTCTTGAATAGAAATTTGCTTATGAATATGTATAGGAGATGATGTTTAGTATCAACTTACTGTTCTTTAGATTTTAATGATATATAAGTGAGTTTTAATTAACACTTATATTTGGAATATGTTGGAAATTATAGCCTTATAACCATTCAAACACATCATAAAATGTAAATGTTGGCTTCAAAATGTGAAAGGATTATAATGTTTTTCAGAATTACTCAAGAAAGTAAACAAGTGAAAATATTTCTATAGGACAAAATTATTTGGGATTTTAATTGGGAAAAGGAGATGACCATATTATATTTTATATAAAAATCTGCATCTGTGTTAAAAATAGATTTGAGGTAGATCAGAATACAGACAGGAAAATGTGTCAGTGTTTGAGAGCATCTTGGTAATTGATAAGAAGCAAACTGCATCCTAGTGAGGGTAACAGCATTTATGTGTTCTAAAATATTTAAGAGCTGCAATCATCATGGGCTGGCCTCCCATCTGGTTCTTGAGTTTTAGGCTTTGCCCCCATCCATGTGGTGGCCTACATTACTCTTACAAAATATATGTGACCATGTTCTCTTTGCTAAAGTTATTTTGGTAGATTCCCATTATACAAGCCAAGTTAAAGGCTAAAATGTAGTAACAAAGATGACCCAAAACTTACTGGCTTAGTGAGAATGGTTATTTCTTTCAAGGAATGGTCTAACAGATGAAGGCAAGTAGGGCAGTTCCCATTTTACAAGGTCATAAACACAGTGAAGTTTCTTTCATCTTAACAGTCAACCTCTGCAATGCGCACTCAACTGAATGGTCATGGTTGACTTGCCACCCTGATGTTCACATTTGAGAACACTAGGCAGAAAATAATTACCAAGACTGATAAGCAGTATCTGCAATCAGTCAACTAGACACAAGAAGCAGTTAGATCATGTGTATTTCCAGTCTGAGATCTAGGAGATCCTGTCTTATCATTCTAGCCCAGATTCTGGAAGGGCTATAGCACATTGAATTAGGCCTGCTTGGCCCACATGCACTGAGGATGGCAATCTGCTTTACTCAGTCTACCAATTCAAATCTTAATCTCATCCAAACCACCCTCATAAATACAATTCAGAATAATGTTTAAACAAATATCTGGGAACCCATGGCCCCATCAAATTTACATACAATTAGCCGTCATCGTTAATCAATGTCAGAACTTTTTATAATCAGTTTGTGTATTGCACACAAATGTGCTTCTTCCTACTTCCATTTACATATCATTTCGAAAATGTAGTCGTGGGACTACAACCAGGTGTACACGAATACAGTATACAGCTAGTTGGACTAATGGAGGAGATAATAGATTTTTCATGGCAAATATCAGTCTGTATACCACATGTGCAGAATATTGTTCACAGCAAGGTATTTATATGACATCTTTATCCAATCAATGAATATCTGGCTCAAATTTAATGTTCACCCTATCCACTATATTTGCATTTAATTGCACTTGACTATACTTTCATGTACTTTTACAGTGTTATTTATGCCTTTGTCCATAAAACTACCATTGACAAGAATGCTGTCTTCCAATTTCGTTTCATATAGTGTTATGGTCTGAGTCTGGATGTCCCCTCAAATCCTCATGCAGTCATGGGGGCAGGCTTCTAGAATTTGTGATTAATTCATGATCCAGTGCTGTGGTTATGGGTGTCAGTGCTACACCCAGCCTAAGGTGGGGAGCCTACATATAATATAAGGGACAGAAAGAGTATTCTCTCTATACTTCTATTTTTTCTCATTGCTTTGCTGTTTTTCACCACATTGAATGGTTGCCCCTCTGCCACACCACACTGCCTTGGAGCCAGCTGATCATGGATTGAAACCTCCACAAACTATGAGCTAAATAAACCTTTCCTTCCTTAATTTTGGGTGTTGGGTATTTTGTCCCAGCCACAAGAAAAAGGTAACCAACACAGAATATTGTACCAGAGAAGTGATGTCATTGCTGTGAGTATACCTGACCATGTGCTTCAAGAGCCTTTGGGAATGATTTATGGGAAGAGTTTGGAAAGGTTCTGAGATGATGCCTGAAGGAATAGTGCTGGAATGCCTTAGTCTGTTCTGTCTTGGAGATTCTGGTCAGAGCTCAGAAGACCAGAAGGCTCATAGAATCTTACCAGTAAAGACCAGGTTTAAGTTTCTGCTAAAATGAAGGACTGCATTGCCCATTGCACTCTGAATGATGAGTGTTATAGCTTGGCAGAAAGTTTGTCTGCATTTTGCTCATGTCCAGAGACTTTGCCTGAGACTAAGATTAAGGGCCAAGAACTAATTAATCTAGCAGAACAAATTCAGGTCAGTCAAATGTTGATGCTGTAGCATGGCTATTGTTGGGGGCTTTTAGACAGATTTATGTTGTGAATCAAGAGCAAAGAGCCCAGAAAAATGATTCAAAGTGTGACTCTGGCCAGAAAGGAAGCTTCAGTAAAGCTGTGGAGTGCAAAGATAGAACTGAGGAGGTCTCCATGGATGAGAATGCAATGCAAAAGATAACCTGAGGGCATTATAAGAAGCAGCAAATCTCCACCCTTTGCACCATCAAAGATTTTGCTTTGAGGACAAAACCATATAGCACCATGCTCCAGAATGATAACAGCCACACTATGTTCCAGAATGGTGGCAATCACACCAGGTTCCAAAATGGTAGCAGCTGCACCTAATCCTAGAATGGCAGCAGCCCAGAGAATTTGTTCCTTGGAATTGGATTTACAGTGCCCAGTGATTCAGGTACTCATCCCCTAGAGCCAAGAGAAATGGCTACTGCTCCAGCTAGCAGTGGATCTTGGCATCATCTACATTGTGTTGGTTTTAGGTGCATGCAGAATGCAAGAGTTCTCCACCTAGATTTCTAAGATCTCAGTTGAAATGAACCTTCCCTATTAATTAACAGCTATCTTTACTGCATTCATCTATTTACTGGCAACATGGTTTTGAAAGCATAATTTTATTACAAAAAGTTACCTCTCAAAGTCAAAGAATCTTCTCTGCTGGAATTCTGTGAAAGACTCAAATACTACAGAAAAATTGAGTGACTATTCTCCATTCTCCCTTGGCAGATACACAGCAAGGACTACTCTAGATGCATGGAAGACAAGTTAATTCATTGCAGGTAACTGAAAATCTTAGGGCACTTGGGCTTAATTTTCCTGGGAACTCAATCCTACACAAAGAATCTAGCCAAAATGTTCCAAATCTTTCTTGAGAAAAGACATGTCCTACTGAAATAGAACTGAGATTTTTCTTTTTTTTTTCAGTGATAGAAGTACTCAGATGCAAAATGTGAACTGAAGTGACCTTTTTCATAACTTAAAGCACGTATGATTTATTATTTGCTCTTTATTATGGCTAGTACTTTTAACATTAATTTTGTAAGTGCATAGTACCAATAAAATAACTGTTTTTATTACTGCTTTTACCGAAAAGTTAAAAATAACAGACCCTTGGGACTAAGAATGAAAAACATAGTTGGAAATATTTGGAATAAGAAGACTTTGTGAGTAACAAACTAGATATTATTAGAAAACTTTTGGTTTGCTCCTATGTTTTGATTTTTAACTTCTAAGAATGAATATATATGAATGCATAAACTTTGACTTTATAAATTGAATGGAATATAATCGTAACAGTTCACACTGTTTCTTATGAAATATCACATTCAGCTATTGTAAATTGCACTGCTATTAAAAATATTATCACAATAATTGGCATATAGAAGTCACTCAATAAATACTAGTCTTTTTTTCTGCTCCTCCTCCCCTCTTCTCCCTAATTGCTCTCCTCTTTCTCCTCTTCTTCTTCCCTTCCTGCTCCTTTTCTTTTTGCCTCCCTGTTTGTTTTCTTGTTCTTCCTTATTTCTCTTAACTCCCTTAGTTCTTTTCTCAAGAAGAAAATTATGAGAGTATGCCACAAAGTGTAAAAAGACTTTTAAAAGAAATGAAAAACAAGAAAATATGGTTTTTCTATAGTCACTGGGAAATTATATTTTAGTCAAGATTTCTAAATCTAAACGATTTTTCCCAGCAACTAAACTATGTTACTTCTTTTCACTGATACACGTCTAGTGTAACTGGATTGTGCTTTACATCACACATTTCAGTTGTTTGCTTTAGATGTGCCCAAGCGCTACTGTACTCCAATTAATGCTTTCTCTTGGAGAAAAAAAAAACCAAAACTGAAATCAGTATAACATTTTTCTCTAGATTATAGTGAACATATAACATTTAAGAATATGTAGCTTTTTCTATTGAATTGGAACTTTGAAAATACTTACTAAAATCTTTCTCTGTATAAAACATTTATACCTCATATCTGTTGTTTCTTTGAATCTGTATAATATGTATTTTGAAGTGAACTCTATTATCCACTATTATGTAGGTCACTATCAAAACTGCATAACACACTAGCTGTCTGGCTGTCATTGGCATTGTTAAGATTTGATCTTCAATTTGTCTGAATTTCGATACTTTTTGCTACTAAGTTATTTTATAAACAACAAAGAGGAAAAGAAAACAAAATAAAACTTTTGTTGAATATATACTATATGCTAGGACTTGTGACAGATAGTTTATACATACATTTTCTCAACAATAGCCAAATCTTAGTATCATCTACCATTATTAAATTTTGACATTCAAATTGTTTTGCTAGATTTCTTAAGAAAAAGAAAACAAAAAAGAAACTCAGTTATATGAATCAATATTGAGTACTTAAAAATCTTTTCAAGTGTCGCACAGCTATTAGTCATGCTTCTGAAGAGTTATGCTAAAAGTTCAGTTTTCAAAGTTCCAGATAGCCAGAGACATAATCAAATGTTCTTCATGCTGTCTCAATTGGATTCCCATGGGCTTACCCAATTACCCAAATAATAAATTGCATTTTTCATGTATAAAGCATCATTTTAAAAATAAATATTTTCAGGAATATATATGTAATTTTGAAAATGTAAAACGTTACTGTAAAATTGGTACATGTAAATAAAAGTAAACAACTGTTGTAATCAGGGGATCAAGGAAAGCAATTACATGCAGGACACATACTTTATAGTATTATTTATAATGATTGTTCAAGGAGTCAAATACAAAGAAAGTGCAGGAAATCTGTCCACAGCACTAAAGACCTAGAAAATTCATCTGAGGGCCTAGATCCCAAGGCAACAACCTGCATGAGTTCTACTGAAACCCTAGAGTCCACGACAATGACTCATGCAAGTTTATTTCATGGATGTGTTCTGGGAAGGCCCCAAAATCAGCAGTGGAAACTAAAGGTCTATGCCAGTGGGACGCAGGATCTGTGCCAGTAGGTTGAGGGTTCTGCAGTGGAGCCAACAAGTGACACTCAAAATAAGGACCAGGGCTCCCCTGAAAATTACCACAGCCATCCTCAGTGACAATGAGGTCCCAAGCTCCTCCAACAATGAGAACAGTCGAGTACATATCAGAAAAGCAGTGTGACAAACTTTTGGAGACCGAACAGCACACATCTTCCCCTCCGCAGCCAGGAAGTGATGCCCAAAGCAAGAATAAAAGCTCCCCCAGAGTTGCAACCATTCTCGGCAACAAGGTCCCAAGCTCCTCTGATGATGACAACTGAGTTCATATCAGAGAAGCCGTCAGGACAAGCTCCTCCAGGAGAACCAACAGCTCCAAACAACAACCACGACACTTAGGAGAACCCACAAAGCTACTCTTCCTCTCCAGGTTTCCTTTCATGCTGGCAACAGTCCTCAGGTGGGCTATATAACAACCATCCCTTTTTGTTTCAGGATGCGGAACTAACTGAACTAAAACCAAAACAATCTCAAAAACAATGCATATAATATATATCAGAAAACAGGTTTATCTGATGGCATATAGACATTATATTACTTAATATGAGACATATTAATATATATTATCTCATATAATTTCAACCATTAAATTAGGTAAAATTATCTGTCCTCTAAAAATGAGAATTCAGGCAAGTGTTTCTTGTGAGACAGCTTCTATTAAGCAGAAAATTGACATCTAGATCTGGGTTACTTAAAGAGTGAGATTTTCCAAATATCGCCCTTCTAACCCAGTACATCATCCTAGGAGAAAATAACATTACTAAGTAGTATGTTGAATTCAGACTCTATCAGGAAAAGTGTGGGCTTTCTAACCAGACTCCAAATTCTTCTTATCTTGGTCAGAATGTCCACAGCAAGCCTTACTTGGAGTCGGGGCATGGTGTCTTGGGCTGTGACAAGGATGCCACCTGTCTTCCTGTTTCTGGTCTGCTCTGTCACTGCTGCTTCCTTTGCAAACCACCAAGGTCCACTTTCCACTGTGCACCCACTCATTTGTTACTCTTTCAGTTGCCATGTGTGCTTGTTACCTGGTGTATATTTTAGGGAAAAATGAAATTGTTCCTGTGAGAACATCTCACTTTGATTACTTGATAGGAAAATATGGAAAGATCAGGTCTAGAAAATGCAGTAAGCATAAATAATACCTGTTTTGAAAGCATTTCTTCCTCTTTCGTCTAAGCCAATGACCCTGATGCAGTGTTTTCAACTACTCTCTTGAATGAACTCTGCCTTTCCCGCCAGCATCTTTCCTTATGCACATGAACTTCTTTCTAGGAGTTCACCTTCCCTGGTGTTCCAGGTCCTGCAAGGGTGTGTGGCTCCTGAGAGTTTGGAAAGTGGCTCATCCAATTGAGATGAATAATACATGTTGAAATTATAATCTTTGTATATCTTGGGTTAGAATATAATAAAATTAATCTCACCTATTCTTTATTTAAACTTGATTACTGGAAAGTTTAAAATGACCTCTAAGGTTCACGTTTCTGTTAGACAGTGTTGCTGAACAGATTCAGACACCTTTACACATCTAGGATTAGAGCTCATATCTGCCAGGAGAGTGCCTATCCATTCCTCTTTTATTTATCCATCTACCTGTCTATCCATTAATCTTACCTGTACTTGCTAGGTTTTATGGATACAGTGATGGGAAACAGACATTGTCATTCTCTTTGTGGATCATAACAATGTAGTGGATGAAAAATTCATTAACCAAATATTCCATCTGTAAATGTATAATTAGAAACTGTGTTAAGTAAGAAGTTGGAAGGGTATTTGGGCTCTGTGAACCATGTAGAAGGGAAGCTGTACGATGATGATGAACAAGTTTTAACTAGGCAGTGTGGAATGGGAGGAGAAGGAAGACCACCTCAGATGATTCTTTTCAGCACCTTTGACAAGAGCACTCATACCAAGAGACCAACCATAACAAAATTTCTGAAGATGAGGCTGTTTTGAAAGTATTTCTTCCTCTTTCATCTAAGACCAAATTAAAAAAAATCTTGAGGAGATAAATGACTGAAAAGGAGAGAATATCAGCAATGGCTCTTGAAAATTATACTGATACATTAGAAGCTATTAGGCAGTTTTCATTAGTGAATGGGGCTACATAAAAATCATTTGTTGTTATTATATACTTGCCTTTGATCCTTTAATGCAACTTACATGTTTAGAAATGTGCTGTGGGGATATGAAAATGCCCTGTCTTTATTTTTCCTTTAGAGTTGAGTGGCAGAGCTCCTTTTGATGAAGTTATTCTGTTTAAGTTATGCCAAAGTGAATGAGGCCATAAGGATGCAGAAAGATGAGTGCTTTCTAGAATATATATGGAAGCTCTCAACCTAACACCTGAAAAGGATGTAGGAGGCCAACAAGAAGGAAAAAGAGAAGGAGAAGCAGAAGCAGAAGGATAAAGAAAAGGAGAAGGTACAAGGAGAGGAGAAAAAAGAAAAGAAGGAAGGAAGGGAGTAG
>RJWT010005376.1:0-31143 GCA_004365215.1 Cuniculus paca | reverse complement strand
CTACGTGGCCCCTTCTAGCGACCACTGTGAGCCTTAGCTGGCGTCCCAGCTATCCCTGTTGCTCTTCACCTCTGCCCTGACCCCCATGCCCACCCTCTGCTTTCTGTTTTGTCCATCACCTTGGTTTCTCCCCCACCCTTTTTGACCTGCACTTTTTCTGGCTCAGACACAGGCAGGTTGGGAGGTAATGAGAACCAGATGGACATAGTGCAGAAATTGCCCAAATGGGTATGAGAATGTGGGGAGCTGTCAGGCATGGAGAGAAGCTGGAATTTTTCAGCAATAAAATGGGATTTATCGCCACTCTACCACAGTCATTGCCGACAACCGTTTACCTTGACAGAAACCCCATTCCAATAGGCCACGCCGATGCAGATTCTTTTTCCCAAAGAGTGATGATTGGTATTTGTTCTAAGGCTCAGATGGCCTGCACTAAAGGTGAAGCATTAGGCCAAAGTCCTGTATTCCCTACTGAGGCAAATGAACCTGCTAAAATAAGTTCCTTCCACAATGGCTATGTAATTGAAACCAGAGAGTGAGCGAATTTGATAAATTGCTTGACCCTGAAGGAATGTTAAGGTCATAAATTTTCATTGCATTTTTTCTCTCTTTTTTATTTTTATATATTGATTATATTTAGTATTTGCCTCAAAATTCAACAAGCTTACAGATCATCAGTTGTGGCCCCAGGGGAAAGCACAGTAAATCATCAATTAACGGGGCAGGGGGCATCTACCCTGTCTTGCAGAGAGGGATGTCAGTTCTTTGGTACTCCAAGGACAGTTGTGGAGGTGTCTTACACCTCTGAATTATTCCAACTTAGCACACAATTTGTCCTGGCATGGACAAAGTAAAAACTATGGAAAGGATTTTTCTGAGAAAGGTGATACTCTACTTCTATCATTTAAGAATGATGAACTGTTAAGAGGTTAGCAATCCATTCCAGCAATCACACCCATATACCTTCTCCTCTGTACCCTAAAAATAACAATTATATTTCAGCTACAAAGGTGATCCTCATTTCAAGGTAAATTGAAATGTGCCTATGTGTGTGCAAGCGAACACTCTAGCTTCTGTATGCTGGGTTTGGCAAACCTGTTTTGAAATTACTCAATTTTTTGAAATCTGAATTGTCCTAACATGAAAGTAAAGCATACGGCATGAAAACAGTGTAAACCACATACTACATAACGTAAAATAGACTAAAATATGAAAGTTATCACATAGCAGAAAATTCTTACACATCTTAGGGCGAGACTTTACTTGTTTTTCTAAAAAGTAAATGAACTAAGATTGTCGGCATCTTTATTTGCCTGTATTTCTTGACTAGTTTTCTGCAGTGATACATTCTGATGACATAGACTCTCTTAACCTGAAATAAATTAATTGATTGGTTGATAGCCAAAACTTTTTGTCTTTGAAAAATTTAAGGAACAACATGTCTTCTATATACTTGTGTGCTTAATTTGTTAGATCTATTAACAAAATTAGAGGCAATTTGATCACTAATGTATCACTTTTATGTTCAGAATTTTCAAAATTCAAGAGACTCAAAGTGGGACACAGGTTAGAAGTTCTAATTGGCCAAGAAGATAATTTCTCTAATTTAAGAAAGATCGCTTCTGATTTATTTTCAATTACTAACTACCAACATAAAGGTTAAAGCCAATGCTAGCTCTAGGATGTAGAAGTTTTAAATAAGCATGTGAGTTTTTCCTCATAACCAGCTGAATTTTGTAAGAAAAAGATACAGTTTATGTTGCATTCCACAATATATGATCTGTAGGGGTGAAGCTAAATAATTTGTAGTTCTGTGTCCCACTTTCTTTTGTTCTTAAGTACATTGATGACCAAGGTTTACTAAGAGTATTTGTATCTCAAAAAATTGTTTGTAAGTAAGAGTAGGAAAGAAAGTTCATAAAAGTAATAAATCTCAAATCCTTGTTATTCCAAAATACAAAAGCAGATAACTTTTGGGTGATACAAAAAAGTAAGTAGTACTGGAGCTGTCAAAAAACTTGGAATCTGGCACCAAAGTAAAAAGCGAGTTGATAACTTTCATATGTTACTGCTTATATGTGTATAAATATTCTCTTAAGAATTCAACAGTAATATGTCTTCTTCATATAGAGGGGAGACCATGATATACATGCAATCTGCCTTTAATCTAGGAATTTCCCCAATGTTAAAAATGTAGCTTCCTTCCTCTGCACTTCAAAATTTTGTTGCAAAGCTGTTTCAAACAAACAAAAAACAAATATATGCATATGTATGTATGTATACATGTATAAGTATAAATAAAATATGAACATAAAATGGATTCAATGACTAATATTTTTGCAAACTAATGTTCAGCTGATGCAACTCAATTTTATTTTGCATCACATTAGTGTCATAATGGTAATGACTAGCCTTTATTCACTAACAGTTTGAGTCAGCACTTTAAGACATTTTCAAATTAGGTCATACTGCACATTTGTGGCTGATACAAAGGTTGATTAAGAGAGCTGCACAATTGTGAAGTGATGTGGTGTGAGCTGAATTAACTTCTCTCTGATAGTTACGGGAAATGTGAGCCACTATAACTAAGCAGAAATAATGTATGGGCTATGGGGGAAGAAGGGGGAGAATATATTTCCACAGAGTGCTTGGAGTAATACTCATTTACAATTTAACAAAGTCCTCTGTCTGTTAGGGAAGAAGTCTATCTTGGAGCTTGGAAGCAGGGAAGAAATACTAATAAAACACTAGAGACCTGGTCCCCAATTCTGTTCCAGTGAAAGTCAGTTTTGTCTTTATGTCCCTTTTGATCTTCTCAATAAAGACTTTTTTTTTTTTGGCCTTCTAGACACTGTCTTACAGCTTTTCTGAAGCCAAAATGATTCCATGTCACAACCAAACCTTTTACCCAGAATGTAACAATTCTGAAGCAAGGCTAAATTGCTATGCCAGCTAGACTGGAAGGGAAGAAAAAAACTGTTTAAAGTGGTATTGTCATGGCAAATCTACAAGCTCATCTAAACTCAAAGGCAAAGGATTTTCTTTAATTCAGCTAACTCTTCAAGTAAATTGTAAATATGGCTCCTGAAAGGCAAGGATATCTTTTAATTGAATGTAAAGAGAACAAAAATAACAGCTGTTGACTTGTTCAGTAAGGGCAAAAATAATGGTTGTTACAATGTATTCACATCATATTGCTTGTAGAAGAAAGAAATCATAAAACACACACACACACACACACACACACACACACACACAGGCTTTCAAAATAAAGGAACCTGGATAAAAATTTAAGCAGTATGCAATGACACTGAACCAAAAGAAAGGTTTCTTGCCTTAGCAATGTCCCATTGACAAAAAAAAAAAAGCTTCTTATAATTTATTCTGCACAACACACATTTTGCATTCTATGAATTGAGATATTCAAACATACATTCCTAACATGATCAGGTCACATTTTAGTCCATGCCTTTGATGTATTTATTAATTCCCACTTTCCAGACAGAACTTTCTGCCATCAGTATGTATTCCTGGATGCACTCTCTCTCCATGGGTACAGACAGTATGAGTCACCCACCCCAGACTGGCTACCTTCCATTTATTCTTAATTTCTTTCAAATTCCATCCGAGTTTTCAGAATTTGGCTGACCTTGTTTTCTAGTAAAATCACTAAGCAAAGAAAGAGCATACGCTCCATTTAAAAAGAGGTATATGTGTTGATTTAAAAAGTAAATGCTCTATATTAGAAGCAGGAATTTGTAATAGCTATATTCTCAATATTTATCAATATGTTTTTATGTGGGGTGCACAATTATAATTTCCTAAAGAATGAAATGAAATCATCCTTCAAATTTTGGAATAAATATAAATGAGAACCCTTTGGAAGGAAGAAAGGGAGGGAGGGAAGAAGGGAGAAAGAAAAGAAAAGAGGGAGGGAAGGTGGAGAAAAGAAAAAGGAAAGAAAAAAGCAAGGACGAAAGGGTAAAAAATTGCTTTCAGTTCTTTCACTCAATTTTAACTAAGATATTCTCTTGAATCACTCATTTTTGTTAACTGATTTCTTTCTGTCCCTCAGCGACAAATGACCACAATCTATAGAACATGATATATAAAATTACTTCAACTTTGATATTTTGGGCTTTTTGTTACTGCATATAATCCATGTTTTTAATAAGCTGTAACTTGAATTTGGATAGTCCCAAACCCCTTTGTTGTTGCTGAACTATAGTAGTTACTCTGCTCAGATCTGATTATTTATTGCAAAACAGTGGTCCTGAGTATCTTCCAAAGGAACATCCTATGACTGGAATTAAAAGACAAATATCTCTGGATTCATAGTCTGCCAATTAATTCTGGAAGCAATAGTGGGCTATGACGCAAGTCCAAATATTTTCATTTAGAAAAAACCTTTGGTATTTGTAATCAGTTAGTTTACATCTTCAAAAGGTCACTGTGGTAGGAGCTGAAATCAATTGCATATTTTATTTATTGTAAAGTAGGTTAATTTGCCTAGCCAGGGAAATGCACCTTTCTAGCCTCTAGGATGATGCAAATCTGAATCAACTATAATATCATAATGAATAGGCAAAAGTTCTTTTGCTATTTTCTTCAGCAATTAAGGGAATACTTGAGTTCTCTACTAATTTAATTTAGATGGGGCTATCAACCAGTGAGGTATATTTATTAATAGTGGGGTTTTTATTTTTGTTTTGCAAAGTGGATACAGCAACATTACAGGGGTTCCACATGACTTTTGATGATCTGGTATGCAGTGATTAAATAAGGTTAATCCTCATTTTATATGCTAATAGGATATTTATAATCTCTACAGCATATCCAATTTAACGATTTTATTCTCTGTTGTTTGAAAAGATTTCTTATTAGCTAAAGAGAATATCCTTACATTCACCACAGATGCTAGTTTAATTGGGCTTGAATTCATTGTGTATAATTAGTCCACTTCTCTAATATTTCATCTATAATTACACAATGAACAATGCGCTTAAATTTCATAAAATTAGTGAGTTCAAAAGAAAGACTTTTTTAAAAAAAAAGTTATATTTTCATGTTTCCTAAGCCCTATTAAAAGCCTGGTGAATACAGGGCTCAGGCCAGTGGGAGTATATTGAATGAAGGGCTGCCCATAGTTGAGGCTAAAAGCAAAAATGATACTACCTTCCAGCTCCACTCATCCTACCCAGTGATAATGGCTGTGGTGGAGTTGTTAGGATCAGACCCATCTGATACTGGCAAACCAGGCTGAAAGTTCTCACACAGTAAAGGCCAACCTTACAGATTATACTTTGGATGGCAAAGCTATTTGGTTTAAGATTTGGGTTCCCATCACATTCTATTCCTCCCACCCCAGCATTTAGAGCTCTTTCAGACAAACTGATTCTAGACAGCAACCTATGACGTTAATGGCACTGCTGAGTGTGTATGTGTGTGCATTTCCCATCTTAGTCTAGATGAAGTTATTCCTATTCTAGCAGTGTATTTAGTTACAGATTTTTAAAATAAAGGATTAAAGGAAAATGGATCATGTGGTTTTTGTAGTTTTTCCCTCAATGTCATAGGGAGGTCTTATTGTCATTACCCAGCTCATAGAGTTAGCCAAGATCAACAGCATAGCCACACTGCCTCTCCAAGGCAACTTCTCTTGTATTTCTAAAATTTCCGTTCTATAAATGCTTTTGTGCATCTTCCTTAATTTACCTTCCAACATGCTTGCTTCTCTTTTTCTAAAAATAGAACCAAACACCAAAGTGACTACTTATGACCCAGAAACCCACCCAATAGCCAATGGACAAAAGAAGATCCCTCAAACAATTGAAGCATAATCTTTTATCCTTGGACCTAATAACACATAGAAAAAAATGCAATTGACCCTTTAATCAGGGTCAAGGTGGAAAAATGGAATCACTATCAGGTAGCTCAACAGAGGAAAGTAAACAAGGAAACTAATTAGAAAGGTGACAGAAGAACTGAAACTTGATAGGGATGGTGAGGTCACCAAGAGTTTGGCAATAGCAAGAAGCCAGCACCATGCTCCACTGGAAAGACAAAGAGAAGAGAGCAGTTTGGAGCCTCAGAGAAAATGCAGATAGTCAGCACCACCTCCAAAATAAGCCAGAGGGAAAGCGATTGGATAGTCCAGGTTTTCTCAACATTCCTAGCCTGTGTCTTCCTTTGGTAAAACTTAGTAGAAGCCATATGGCAAGGAGAGCTCTGCAGGGCAAAATCCCCTACAATATAAAATACCAAGAAAAGGAGAGGAATGTATAGGAGAGTAAACAGATAAATGACTGGAAAAGCCCATTCTCAGCAGCCTTAAGAATTCATGTAAGATAAAATTCTAAACAAAACTTGTGTGAATTAGTGGAAGAAAACTGATATTTATTTTGGCTTCAAATTCCTAAGCCAATCCACCTATGAACATGAACTAGGAAAATGGCAATTATGTTGAGAATAAATTTTCAAGCAAACAATATATTTTAGATAAATAGATTAAAAAGATATAAAAGTACTAAAAAAGTGAAGGCCACCCTATTTCCAAACTTCCTGAAGATTATTTAAGAGTAATGTGTCATTTCCTACATCAG
This sequence comes from Cuniculus paca, assembly GCA_004365215.1. Lineage (NCBI taxonomy): Eukaryota > Metazoa > Chordata > Mammalia > Rodentia > Cuniculidae > Cuniculus > Cuniculus paca. Next base: position 24,541 of record RJWT010005376.1, on the reverse strand, counting down.
TGTGGTCTACAGTTACCACAGTGAGGCACACATAGAAGGTCAATCTTGACTTTGAATTTCCTGGTTTCCACAGATTTTGTTACAACCAAAACTTTGCTTGAACAAAGTTGGAAGATCTTGTTCAGGGAAGAATCACAGTGCTTTGATTAAACAGTGATGAATTGCTCATATTTCATGCCCCCATTCACTGCACTGCTGTTCTGTAGCCCGATCAACTATTAAAAGATGTTTTTTTTCCTATTTATTTTGTCCCCCAGGGTAATGGGCCTCAGAATCAAGGTCTTGGACTTGCAAAGCAACTACCACTGAGCTACACCTCCAGTCCTAAGACTTTTTCCCAATGTTTTCATATTATTTGAGCTATTCTTTCTTGGCACCTGCTAATACTAATGGGGTTTGTTGTTTGGGCTCAATTATAATGCCACCTCTAATCTTGAAACCTGGATATAAGTGCACTTTTCAAGGATTTACATCTTATCTTCTTGCAACACTATTTTCAGCCATATCACTTGCCCGTTAAAATGCATGGTGCATTTAAAGGAGATTTGCATTTGGTCCTACAAAATGAAGATTTTATAAGTTGACTTTTTTTTTCCTTCTTACCAGACCCATATTACTTGGAAAGGGAAAGGCCAACGGGAAATTATTGCTATTTTAGACAGCAGCATAAATTTTCTTCCTATTTTTAACCTAGCTTTTTAATTTAATAAGTTTTATGACCCTTATATTAAGTACATATGTTTTACAAGACATTGTGTCCCTTGAGTCACCCTGAATTTGCTCTACTGTACCAGAGTTAAATGAATGAATACTGTGTTTGTGATTTTAGTTCACCCTGTATTTGATCCTTATAATATGCCTGATAAACCTTCATAAAAGCAGAGAGCAACAACACAACTCAAAAGTCATCTAAAGGTTAACACAGGCTATTTTAAATACAATGAATAAAATCATTTCTTAACAATATTTTAAATTCAGATTTATCCCCCACTGCTTTTTGTGATAATTAAGGGACAGGCAAAATATTGGAAATAGTCTCTGGCCTTGAGAATTGGCAACTAAGCATATACAAAATGATTTTAAGTTTATTCTAGTAGACAATGCAAAGATAATTTTCCCTCCAATTAAAGTTCTAAAATCAAAGACAACTGTGTCTCTTCGGAAATCTGAAATGATGTCAGTGTTCGTGACAAGATATTCTACCAGCATATGTGCATGATTGTTTGAAAACAAGTATGGTGCTGTTGAAGCATACAAAGGATTTCAGCAATCCTAAATAACGACGGTTATTTGAGTAACTTTAGGGTTATTTAAGAAGAAGCCATTGAGTTCATAGCAGGATAGAGAAAACCACCTACAGTGATGGTAGGAAGAAGCAGGTTTTCCTAAGTTGTGTGACAAGGAGATGGGTCTGGCGTGGTCTTCAGTTTTGTGTTCAAAACAGTATATATACTCTGGTTTCTCTTCAGATCATACAAACCTTTTGCCTTTTCTTAAAACAGTACAAAAGTATGGCAGCCTAGGACTAATGATGGAACATTGTTAAGTTTTTAAAATGTATCAGATTTTTAAATCAGAACAAAGTATACAAGCTATTGATTAGCTAACTATTTAACCAGAAAATCTTCAAAATGCAGTAAGATTTATTTTAAAATATGCTTCATAAATGTGCTGCTTCTATTCTGTTTTTTAAAATGATTTCCTTAACCATGCCAACATTTAGCAAAGCAATAGGCTTCTAAAAGTACTCCTTAGGACAATGGATTAAGGGTGGCACAAACTTAAGACGGAAAAGTTTACATCACAATATCAGCCTCAGTGCCAGACTACATAACTGTACTCTTAAATTTACTAATGTATAAAATCCAATTCAAGAAGCCATTAGTTTCTTTCCTATTCATTTTGTTTGCTTTTGTCCCACTTCAGTAACTTTGAAGGACGTGACCTTAAAATATAACTGGTTATTCAGTAGAACCTCCCTCAAATATCTACATAAGAATTGATGTTTATTTCACAAACCCACACAGGCTTCAAAATTGATATGTTGCCCTGTGATTTTATTGTTAGAGGAAATCATCCATTATTTTCAGAAGCAAAAAATCTCAACCATTCTATATTTCATTTCAAGACTGAGTGACCAAAATATTGGACCTGTTTGAAATCTATTTAAATATTTGGCATCTTGTAGGTTATTTGCATTTAAAAGGCTTTTTATTTTGTTTTTAAGAAAGAATTTAAGAGTCCCTAATAGCTAAAAACTCTTGGTCAGGTCAACTGTCTAAGTTATGGCCACACTGCTGAGACGCACAAGTTAGGACGGAATGTTGGTATTAGGCTCCATGAAAACAAGAGCTGGTCATTTTAACCCGTCACAGAGAACTCCTGGTCACCTCCCAAGGGGCAAATTGATGTCAAGTTCTGCTGTCTGTCAGGATTAAGTGCCTGTTTGCTTTTTCACTAACATGTGGTTTGAGAACAAAGCAGCTCAAATCTCCTCAGTCCCTAACAAAGCATCTCAAATTGCTGAGTAAAATTCTTTAATCCCCCATCTTAATCTGAAAACACCAGCAGCATGGTAGAGCACCGTGGTCTCTTTTTGTAAATCTTCTACTCCACCCACTGCCCTATCCCCATAGCTGACCACCTATTCCTCATTTACATGTATATCTACCCAGCACGTAACTCTTAAACAGAACATTATCAAATCAGATATTCCGGTAACTTGGCCCAACATCGGGCTCTAGACATTTTTATTTCTTATCAACTTAATTTTAAAAGGAATTCACTGACCACTTTCACATAACCTTGAAGGTCAGACACATACAAAAGCATGTGTCATAAGTTTTAATAAATAGGTTTTTGACTCCTTGTTTACAGTACTTGTAAATTCTATACTGGAAGCCAAAGATATGGGGAAATATTTTAAATTTTTTTTCATTAAAGTAAGAGATGGAAGTAAAACTAATTTGTGCTATGGAAACAATTTTTGGTAACAGGTAGCAAAATAATAAGTAGTTGGAAAATATTTTCCACTATTTGCATATATTCATTATATGTTAAGGATAAAAAGTTTATCCATCACTTGTTATTGTTCAGTTATATCTATGGAATAGAGTTGAAAATCTCTAATTTTTTGTTGCTTTATTTGCAAAATGTTGAACTCTACAAAGTGAATTACATAAAATCTTACTCTCAAAAATGCATTTCTCATTTCAACACATTGTAATATCCTTCTTTAAAAATTTTAGTTGGAAATGGTATTGGTAGATTTTTTTCCTTGGGAAGATTTCTTGGGTAATTGTCACATTAAATTCTGGTTTAAGGAAGCTGAAACGCAGGGTGGCTGTATTTTTTTCTATTTTTTTACGTTAGTGATGAACAAAATTCACCATAATAAATAAATAAAATCAGAAAACTACTTCTTTACTCTAAAATTTCCATTCAACTGATGCCAAGTTAAAGATCTATCCCACACTTTCACAATTTCCCTTCAACCTAACACAAGTCAAAAGAGTGAAACCTTATTCCCTAGTAATACCAGACTCTTTTATAATATGAGTATTCCTGTAAAATGATAATCAAGCCTCATAAAGAATGTGAAAAATCTGACAGCAAAATTTCCCTGACACCTATCAAAATAGCCATCTGTGCTGTATTGAATATTATCATTCTCCCCATTTTTCTTGTTAGCATTTTTACTTCCTACAGGTTGAGTAAAGGAAAAAAAGCAAAAGGAAAAGAAAGAAGTGTACACAGACATCCTCAGTCAAGTTAAAGCCTTTATTAGTAATCCAGCAACTGTCCCCTGGAGAGCTGAGGGTCTCACATATGCAAGCCAAGTGCTCTACCAACTGAACTACATCCCCCGTCTTAAATATCAAATTTTTAAGTTTGCCATTTTAATGCTAAAAAAGGTGGAAAATCTGGATGACTCTCACAGGTACTAACACATAAATCTTCAGGAACAAATCTTTTCACCCCAAAGACTGGAGACAATGGACTTGGATGACCTAAATTGGCCAATGATTCAGAAAGCCTTCATGATAGCAATAGGAAGAGCACGAAACACAGGAGAGTGATCTGTTTTTAAATCTAAGTTTTTCTCTTTCCTGTGGAAAAATTACTTAGCCTTTCTGTGCTTTGACTTCACCAGCAAAAATAAGGAAAAAGGTTGTACCTATTTTATATGAATACAAAATAAGATAATACTTTTAAAAATACACTATCTGACATTGAATACATATATTGCCAGTGTTTGAGTTTTTAAAATTTATACTATCCCAACTTAGTTTGAAAATTAGAGTTTTTTTCTACTCCTTTCAAAGAAAACTCATTGTGGGTTCATTTTAAGCATTAAATAAAATAGGCTTCAGGGTGAATGTGTTCTGAAAGTTTCTACAGAAAATTTTACATGCTTCTTCATATGTTCTTCAGCTGTCATTTAAACCAGTATTCCCATTCCTAGTTGCCCCAACTGAAATGGTCATAAAAATGTTTTTCTTCATTCACTCTTTCAAGAAATATTCCCTGACTCCCTGTCTATGCTAAGCCCAGGGCTAGTTGCTATTATACACTGGTGAACAAAATAGATATGATTCATGTCGAAAAGCATAGGATTTCCAAAAATTCCCTGTTAGCTAATGTATATCCATATTAAAATGTTAGAAAACCTTTTTGTCTCTAGTTTTCAAGGTTGAATGTGTCATCTCAGCATCTTCAAATGTAGGGGTTTTGTCTGAGATGTGTATGCATCAAATCATCACGTTGCACATCTTAAATTTATACAATGTGTCAATTATACCTCATTAATAACCAGGAAGGGATAAGAAGAGGAGTATGTTCACTCAGCACTACCATCCATGACAAATCAAGACTCAAGTTAAAGGATCTGGGTAAATTAGAAGACATTAATCTCACTTTACTAGAATCAAGATCCCCAAAGCTAAGCTTGAATGAAAAATAAGGAGGAATTCTTTCAATAGAGAAGAGTTCGAGGAAGGATGCAGATGGTGTGTGGGATAATGGCAGCTTAGCTCCCTGCTGGTCATGGTATTGCACATGCAAGCTTCTGCAAAGGATAAGGTTTAAAATGGGGCACTATCGACTGCACAAGTAGTGCTATTGCACAGTTACAGTATTTAAAATGTTTGGAAGAAACTCAAAACCTTCCTCAAGCTCTAACTCTTCTATACAGTTATTCTACCACTGAAATTCATTCTCCAGTTGTATATTCATGAGTCTAAAGCCAAAGATTCAGTTTTCATGCTGCCTTATTTTGTCACATTACACAAACAAAACTGGTCCTAGGTCCAGTATTTCTAAAAAGACGTGGTTGTAGTGACAGCCAATCAAGGAAAATGTACCAATGAATCAACTTAAACATAAATTAATGAATCAATTGAACTTCCTTTATACATTCTTTAAGAATAACAACACTGCTGGGGATTTAGCTTAGTGGCATAAGCACCTGCCCGGCAAGCATGAGGGTGTGAGCTCAATCCCTGGTACCAAAAAAAAAAACAGCAATGTCTCTGTCTCTGTGTAGAATGCACCATTTAAGTTTTTTAAAAAGTCTTTTACAACCATGTTTCATTATAAACCAAAATAGTACCTAAAATAAACTGTAAAAAGTGAATACTTTATAACAAAATAAAAGTTCAGTTAACATCTAATTTTCAAATTCTTTATGAACCTTGTAAACTAAAACAGTAAGCTCCTGATCCACACAAGGATTAATGGAGCTTCAGTTTAAACAAACACTGATCCATCAATAGGCAATTGATTATGTGGTTATTAAAATTTTTCTGTTATTTATGTATATCAGTTGTTGGCATTAATAAAATATTCTTAATTATGAAATACAGGTTACAAGGCCATATGCAGAGTATAATATCACTTAGGAGAGTATATCCATTTTTTATATAGGAAGCCTAAGACATTAAAAAAAAAAAGAGTTAAAAGTGGTTGTCTGTTAAAAGGATTTTCTTTTTTCATTACTTTCTTTTCCTTATTCATGTTTTATTTTTATAACTTAAACACTTATTACATAAGGGTAGGTAGACACAGCCAAACTGTCAACTCTGAACATTTTGCCCAGATACCTTCAATGTGTCTATTAGATTTCAATTACACAGAAATCTATGTGTACCTGCTAGCCAAAAAAGCTCACATAAAGTAATACATAAATACACACATTCTCCTATACAGAGTTTGTACCAACATAGGAATGCGTGGATTATTAGGATAATCAGTAATAATTATCCATATCTGATGAGATATCTACAATATCAGTAGTTCTCAAACCTCAGGAAGTATGAAAATCATCTGGAAAGCTTGATGAAACACAAATTGCTGGATCTACCACCAGAATTTTTGATTCTGCCGGTCCAGATTGTGGTCTGAGAATTTGCATCTCTGACAGGGTCCTCGAGGATGCTGATACTTCTGTTAAGAGAGCCACTTGAGAACTACTGACATACCAATGCTATTTTGCTTGAAAAATGTGGGTCTGACAGTGATTTGGTATCTCTCAGTTCAGATGTGTTCAATTCTACTCTGGGAAGATGGTGAGCAGCTGTTCTTTCTCCTCACTAGAGAGAAGAGAGGAAATGGAATTAACCTGTAGCAAGATGATTTAAATTTGCTCTAGAGGGAAAAATGTCCTTACAAAAGGGTTATTAAACACTGAGATGGGCTTAGAGGGTTACTAAAAGGAAGTTTTTGTTATCTGTCTCTCTGAGGGGTTGTAAGAATTTCCAGATCTTGTTTGAATAGAGGAAAAAATAGAGAGATAGCATAAGAGATATCAGTTATTTTCGAGTGGACCCAAATCCATTATACTACTGGTAGTAAAATGGGGTAACTAAATATTTTACCTTTCTACGTCCCCTCCTCCAAGTGATAAAAGATTTTTCTGTTTTCTCTCCCTTGCGTGTTTTAGATTCACAAGGGATTGAAATAATTTCATTTATGCCTTTACTCAAAGCAGAAGAGATCACGCAGGGAATCTTGTCTTCTTATTCTCCTGTGCTAACTTGTCTTCTATCACTCTGCTAAAAAGGCATCAAATCAAGAGTTTACATCAGTCTCTTTTGAGGAAAAAGCCCACGCATCAGTGCAGTAAAACTTACCCAACTTTTGCTTTCAGAATAGGTCTAGCATTCCAGAGAACATCGTTGGAAAGTGAAAATGAGTTTAGTCATGTAGCCAACACAACAAATTTTCTTCAGATTAGAAGATTTATTCTCAGCTAGTTCCAACTTAGAAGACAAGATCAGACACCATCGATAGCTGATGATTTCCCTTCATCAGAACTTTTCCATAGTTTTCATCATGGAACTTGGAAAACAGCTATCCTCCACTCCTGCCCCCTGCAGGAGCTCGGACTCTAGCAGCTGAGAGATCGGGTTCACAGCTACAGTTACACTTTCCATGACCTTCACTGCGATCCTCCTTTGTACAATGGAAACAATTGTACCTGCATGCCCGGGTGGCCTCAGCAACTAACCAAGTTGTAGTGTGAAGAAGGCTTAGTCCAATGCCTGTTGCACAAAAGGGGCTTAACAAATGTTGACGTTTTCATCCTTCAAAACACAGACCAGAAGGCAAAAATGGTCCAGACAGAAGTCATTTTGACGGATTCTGAAGTCTAACTTAATACTACTAAGACAGTTCTGTGCTTGTATACACAGATTTTGACTATCTCAAATCTTCCACATCAACGCAACTTGGCTTTAAAGAGTACCTCTGAATGTCTACTTTTCCATACAATAGTAAAAGCCTCTTCTGTACTGGTGTATTAATAAAGTAAATTGTTTTGGATGCAATTACACAAATAACTCCCAATCAACTTTTCCTTTAAAACCTATCATTCTTCAGGGTCAGGGATTTATCTCAGTGGCATAAGCACCTGCCTGGCAAGCACAAGGTTGTGAGTTCAATCCCCAGTACCAAAAATAAAAAAAACAAACCTATCTTTTTTTTTACTATACAATGAGAAAATAGAGAAATATCTTTGGAATCAAGATATTGATCCTGATACCCAGATTTCTCTGCTTTATTATTGCTATTATGATGATAGTTTTGAGTATTTAATGATGAAAGTCTTCAGAGCTAGAATTCAACAGTTAGAAGTAATTTAATCCTCAGGAAAAGCATGTTTCATTTCTTTCCCTTCATCCACCAATACTTTACAACTTGTATGTACACACCACCTTCATCCACCAATACTTTACAACTTGTATGACCGTATCTGCAGATACTTTGGCAGATCAGGGATACACTGGCTCCTATAATGCAACTCAAATTACAGAAATTCTGGGCACAAAATCAAAAGTTTTTACTGACCTCCTGACTTTTTTTTTTTTTGGTGGATTGATTTCGTTTCCTCAGGCTGAACTCTACAAAGCCACCTTACCTAGGAAAAGGATGATAGCCATTAGGATTGCACCCACTGAGTATGACCAGAACTTATACTTATCATAGCAAAACTAACCAGAGGTTTTATTTTTCTAACAGCAGAAATTCTAAAATTGAGGATACCAAGGATGAGACAGCTTCTTGAGCTGGTCGTATTTCAATTCCTGTTCCACACTTCCTAGCAGACTTGAGACCAGCCCATGGTACACAAGTTTCAAGCAGAAGTGAAAGAAGGAAGGTCAAAAGTTACTTGTTGATCAAGTCTGTGTCCTTTTATTAGAATGATGATAGCTTACCAGAGCTCCATATCCTAAACTTCCATTTATATCAACTTGGTCAGAATTGGGGAACACAGTCATGTTTAACTTGGGCAAGATGGATACAGTGTTTCCAACTGGAAATACTGCCACTCAAAAAAAAATAGTAAAATTTTCTTCATAAGGGAGAAAGAGAGAACAGATACTGGGCAGGCAACTTCTCCATGACAAACACATTCCTTTATTATTTCCAATTAGACAAATCATGAAAAGAACCATTCATGAGTCTTCCTGGTCCCTGCATTCACCTTTGCAGCCAGAAGAGTGGGGCATTGAAACTCACAGCCTTAACTAAAAAGAAGTGGGATTCTTAGCGGGAAAAAAAAAATAGCTTTCCATCCAAACTACATGAAGTATAACTATAATTCAACAATTTGCTCAATGTTTAAAATATTGATCAGGACTATGAAACTTCAAATGCATCAAGAATTTCATCAAATGGCAACAACATATCCTAAAGTCATAGAGGAAGACTGTAGGAAATGGCAGATTCAAATGTAAAAAATCTAAGGTTGCACACCCATTTGTCAGGTGCACCATTTTATAGCCTATGGGTGAGTAATAGGCCGAGCCTAGTTATCTGCTGCTTCATCCAGTGATGGTATCTTCAATCATGTTAATTAAATTAATATGACCTGCACTAATGAAAACTGCAAAAACCTATTTTGGTTTCTCTCCGCATGTGCATTTTGATAATTTAGTTCTGTCAGACTGGTATGCCCCTCAGTACCAGATTCAATGCTCATAATATCAGGGTAATCCTAAGCATTTTCTATACAAACTAACAAAGAAAATGACTTACGAAGTAAATTTCATTTTGAATGAGCAGCAAACCAAATCACAAATTAGAGATTCATGATGGCTTTACTGAAGCGTATAGTTTTACTCATCTATCTCTCTTTCTTTACATATATTCTGCTTTGACATGTTTTCTAAATGATTAGCCACCTGAGAAAATATTTAAATGGCCATATCACAAGGTAAAAAAATTTATGACCTAAATTACATTAACAAATTCAATATGGTATGCATATGGAAATTAGAAGCTTTCAGATTACACTTTTGGTTTTAAAATACTTAGTTTCTGTTTACAACAGTATTATTTTCTTTTCCCTGTTCATCTAATGGCAGATCCTCAGAGTAACCAAGCGAAAACAAATGACTTAGTCCTTGGTTCAGAGAAATAATGGGTTACTAGCATAATTAATTTTATGTTTAATTACTGTAGAATGAAACAATTCAACAATATCCAATCAATCCTTGGAATGACAGAACAGAAGGTCAGCAGTTGCTAAGTCAATTGTTTTGAAAGAAAAATTTATGTTAGGTTCTCTTTTATGTGCTATGGAAAGAAATTGGATAAAAGTGGTCAAGCAAACATTAATTAATTATATAAATATAATCTGGTTGTCATGCTAAATCATACAGGCAGGGATACAGTCTCAGAAATGAGGGCCATGTATTAACTACAGATTTCAGTGACACAGTATGCCCCACCCCCACTTCTGTGCCATACACAATCGAAAACCTTGGAATCAAACATTAACATCTCTCGAATTATTTTTCTAAAGTTTGAGTTGACAACCCCTTGAAAAGGAGTTGATGGTTCCAGGCCATTTCCTCTCATGCCAACCCATCAGCATAGAGGGCTGGGACTTACTGACCTCCCCTCCCCCTCTGCCTCTCTTTACTCCTTGCTATCCATCAATATCAAGAAAGAAAACCCAAACTATTTCACAGGGCAATTCTTCTGGTCACAGCACTGATCACATTTGGGGGCTCATATAAACTGTAAGACTAGTGGATATAGAAGGAGGTCCACTTTACCTTTTGACATTTATAGAGTTAATTATTCCAGCTTTCCTTCTGGCTATAGATTTCTGCAGCATTTACTGCAGTTAAATCTCTGCATATTTGACCCAGAAACTCCCAACTTTCCACACGCTGGAATTACAATACCTGTATCAACACAACTGTGTACTCCCAGCAGGGTAATCCTCTTTGCCTCTTTCACAACCCTTTTGGGAGATGCCCCCCAGTGATCCTATTTTATTTCTTCTCCTTAGTCCCTTTCTGAAAACAGAGTATGAAATAGCAGTCACTGCAAAGTCATAAAGGTGAAAGCTCACATCTTCATCTCTCAAGGGTTTTCCATTGAAAACCTATAACACCTACCAAAAAGAGTTTCCAGAGAGACAAGAGCGTAGACAGCATCTTTCCTGTATTTCAGTTGTTTCTAAGAATGAAGAAGAGTTAATTAACGGGACTGAGCAAAATGTTGAGCAAATTCATTTGCTGAGATTAAAATGAATGAAGTACTAAAGTTCCTTTTGGAGTGGTTGGGTTGAAGGGACATGAAAGAATGTACAAAAGAGCTAGAAATGTCCTGACTTCTTTATTAGGATGCTGCTCATGTAGGGACATTCAGTTAGTGAAAATTCAGTAAGCTTATCATTTGTGTGCATTTCTTATATACAGACATGTTCAAGAAAATGTACTGAAAAATAAAATGAGAAAAGGTCATAATCCTCTTACCAGGTGAATTACCTAATATACAGGCACAGTATCCAGGAGTCTGAGACAAAATATTTTTCTCTAAAAGGACCTTGGGTTCATTACAGAAAATTGTGCAGACAAGTCTATTTTTCAAGAAATAATTAAGGTTCTTTGCATATGCTGAATTGCTATTTAAGAGTTGCAACCTAGTTCAGTTGGCTCACTGTGGCATGTATTTATTTTGCCCATCATTAGTGACACTATATGCAACACTTAAAAGGTATATCTCAAACAGAATTTTCCTAAACAAGGCCAGGATAACCCTAGACTCCATGAAAAGTATGTATAGTTATCAGGATATGTGCATGTACACAGACGGCATCATGCAGCAGAGTAGTTAGAGAGGCCTCCTGAGGACATGAAACCACTTTCTGTAACAGCATTGAGTACCCAGACTCAGTCACAATGTAAAAGCAATTGCTATTCTTCAGCCACTACAGATCTTCCAAGAGGTGAATGCAACTAGTTTCAACATCCTTGAATGCAAAGAAATTATGACTACGAAACTTCGGTATCTTCAAAATGATCTGTATACTATTTCTTCTAATATTAAGATTGCTCTCAGTAACAAAATGGTTTATTCTATAAGAAAAAATCCTCCAGACTAACTTCCAAGATGAAACCCACATTACCAGCTATTTGAAGGTATTATTTCACCTAATAGTAAAACTGGTTTGACACTAAATGTAGCTATTGTGGAAAGTTGACCTTCTCTAAATAAATCAGGCAAAAATAAGAAATAGAAATGACTTACTAGATTAAAAACATTAAATTATATTTCTTTAAAAGGCACTTGGTAATCATCCACTAGTATTTTAATAAGTCTAGCTTAATGTTTGTTGATTTATCAAGAGGTCATCTATCACCTATATTTTAAGCTCTTTGAGACTACATATATAATTTCTTAAGCAGACAAATATTCAGTTCTAGAACACTCATAAGAAACTACAATGTTTTTGTTATGAATTACTCATAAATGGGTATATTGTAGTAGAGGATAATATTGTATATTTTAGCATTATGCATCCTTGAAACTAGGAAGCCATCAATTACAAGAATCACCACTTTCTCTAACACTAAGAAAATCAAAAAATACTTCAAATTTTTAATGTTCCATGACATTTCTTTTAAGATACTCCTTTATTTCAGGTGCTAAAAGGTAAAAAAAAAATGTGTCTCAGAAGTGAAGAAATAAATCTTTTATCATTAAGAATAAAGAGGGACTTCCAGGAAAATGGTGGAGCAATGAGCAGCAGAGAAACAACCTCTCCAAGTTTTGGTGTCCAGATCCTGGAATATAGCAACATGAGGAAGAGAAGGAGGTGGGAGGTGGGTCCCATGGACACAGGAAGGATCTGAGCTGAGACTTGAAGCTCATGGAGAGAGAAAATTCAGGAATCCAGCAAAAATGAAATCGGGGTGGTGGCCCTGCCAGACAGGGAGAAGCAGCAAGGAAGCCATGCAGCCCCCCGTGTGCCAGCAGTGGCCCTGCCAGCTGGGGAGAACCAGTAAGGAAGATACCTCCACTCCCCGTCACCCCACATGCCCATAAGCAACTGGACTCAACATAGGCTGAGATGATAATAACTGAAGTAGGGAAGCAACCTGACATTTGTGCTGTTTGATTGACTTTGCAAGCCTGGGGCCAGTAGTCTGAGCAACTATTTAGAAGATAACAATATGCAATATAGTGATGATTGTGAATTTCTTACTGTCCTATCACCATTTTGCTTTGTTTTGTTTCATTTTACTGTTCTGTTTTATTCCCCTCAAAATAAAATTTTAAAAAAAGAATGGAGAAAAACTGACTAATTGTAAAATCCAATAGTATTCACCAATACAAAGAAATTTTCAACTTTGTTTTCAAACATACTGCACTGATTATAAACCTTTTATGATTTAATGTAGAGAGGATAATATTGTTGTGCTTCTTTTTAAAGAAAAAGTTACTGTGTTCTGTAAAGTGAACATAAGAGGTCACAGTTCTCTACTTTCTGTGATTGCTTTCACATTGCTAATGAAAATATGATGATATAAAATTGAGTACATAAGATGCAAGCAAACTTAGTTCATGAAATGCAGTTTCTCAATATTTCCTTTAAATACAACTCTAAAGCAATTATACAGCCACTTCAGAAGACCTTAGACATGTAATTATGGATGAGAAGGCTACTTGCAACACTAAATTCAAGCATATTCTCTTAAACTTGATCTCCACATGTCCACAACAGTCACAAAACCACTATATATTCCCCAGGAAATATTTTTTGAAACTCATTTTTCCTTTCCACTTTTAATTATAACACTTTACTTTCAGGAGACTAAGTAAAATTCTAAATTAGAAGAAAACTCAGTTTTTTAAAAAATTATAATTCATTTTAAACATCATGCTCAAAAATTTTTGCTTTAAGTGGTAAAATTCATGATTCTTCTTCTCTTTTGAGTGAAGCTGTGATGAACCCTTTAGATTTGAAATTGTAGTCTTATATTTATTTTGAAAACAGAATAAATCACACAATGAGTCTATGAGATTGAAGTTTTAAAAATTATTACTAGGTAATAGCATTTACCACTTGCCTACCAACTTAAATATAGTAAAATGAAGAAGAGATCAAAATAATTTAGGAGTCGGGCATGGAGGCACACATCTGTAATCTCAGCACTTGGGAGGCTGAGGCAGGAGGATTGCCACAAGATCGAGGTCAACTACATAGAGAGTTCAGGGCCAGCCTGAACTACAAAGTAAGACCCTAGCTCAAAAAAAAAAATCTTTTACAAAAAAATATGGCCACTAATGTTGATTATATATATTATAAATGAGATCTATGAGGAATACTTTGGGACAAAACAAAACTAGTACTTTATCAGAAGCCCTTTCAGATCTCTATGAATCAAAGTTCCTGTGCTTCCATTTTTCCTCTTCATAAAATTCTGTACAAATGAGCAACAGTCAAATGCAAATTGAAAATGTTAATTGCATTCTGTGTTTTAAAAAAAAACTTTGAAACACACATAAATAACAATTGGGAAAATCAAAATATGGGCTGCGTATTAGGCTATATGATTGAATTAATTTTCTTAGGTTATGATAATGCTATTTTAATTATACTATATAAGATAATGTTTTAGTTTTTAGGGGATTCATTCTAAAGTATTTAAAAGTGAAATATTGTGATATTTGTAACTTATTTTAAGGTTGTGTATCTACAGATGAGATGAGAAAACATAAATGGGACAAAATTGTAGCAATTGGTGAATCCAGGTGGAAGACACACAGGTGTTCATGATACTCTGTTTTCTATTTTTCCGTGGGCTTGAAATTTTTCAAAGTGAGAAGTTGGAGAAGAACTTGTGAAAATGCAGTCTATTCTTTTGAACAATGAGTCTATGTACTTTTTCACTCTTTCTTGCCATTACCAATAGTTAATTTTGCTCCAGTAAGATACTTCTGAAGAATAGCAGGTCAGCAGGCCTTGTCCGAAGTTTATTAACTGATAACCTATTTTCAATGGCAGAAGTAAATGTAACCTAGACCTGTTTTAAAGCAATGATTGTCAGCTTGCATAGTCAATATGTCATGCAGGGTACACTTCATTAAAGAGTGAATTACTTCACTTGTAATTTGAGCTAAATGAATGTCAATGTCAGGTTGTATAAATCTCAGGTTAAAATGTCTCAGTAAGTGCAATGGGGTGTTTTGACCTCCAAAAACCCATCCCCAATCAGGGCTTATTTCACACACGTTTTCTAAGTGGTACCTGGAAGTTCCACTCATATCAGAGCAGCAATTTACCTGGCCTTGAATCCACTGCAGGGGCTAAGGATAACAGTCACACTTCTTATTGCTACCCTTTCAACTCTAGTAACATCAAAAATTAAAACCTCACTGTGTCTGAGGATTAATTAGCTAGTCTAATATTCATGTAATAAGAGGAACAAAGAGAAGGCTAGGAATACAACTCAGCAGGAAGACCCTGGACTCAATCTCCACTACTGCAAAACAACAAAAATATAGTCTAGACACAAATCAAGTTCTCCAAAAGAAGGACTTCTTATAAATTACAGAAAAGTAATAAATTTTATCTTTCAAAGATAATGAATGGTTTCCAATTGAATAGATCACTCTGGTCTGGGTATCAGCAGATCTTCATACACACTGGATGAATAGTTCAGGGCATGTTTAAGTGAATTGGAAATACTCAATAAGAAGCTTTATATATAATTCCACTAAGGTAGAAATCTAGCATATTACTATGGCATCTTATCACTATAAACAGCTCATCAAAGAGACTAATTTTCCAACAGGAAGCATGATGAGTAATGAACCAATAATAGTTCTTTTGTTTTATTCTTTACACCTATCTTTAAATAAGAGTTCTTAGCCTTTGATGGAGGAAGAATGACTAACAGACATTTCAAAGAAGCTAAGGGGTCCACCCAACAGTAGCTGGGATCACTTCTACAGGTAGGAATTGATCTGAGAGAGCAATTTGTAACAGAGAGCAATATGTGACAGAGAAGTCCTCAGAGGATAGGTGTCCCCACCCAGAATGGAACTTATTTGGAAATTTAATAAATAAGGCTTTTGGTTTGTTGCTAATCTGTGGATTCAGTCTCTCTTTGTGGAGGTTTATCAACCAATAGCCATCCCATTTCATTATCAAATCACTTTTCCTGAAGAAAAATGTCAGTAAAAGTAAACAGAACTATATTGTTTTGCATTGCCATGCTCCACAATATCTTGTCTCTTCTAGATATGTGGAAATACATGTTTGAAATGTGATTTTTTTTTTTGCTCTCTTGGATTGGAAAGAAAGGACTCACCCTCTGACCAGAGAAGATTTTACAGATTTTCATGGGATAAGGGCTCTCTCACAGGATTTGAAATAAAAGGAACTTAGGAATCCAGCAGAAGAGAATCCAGATGACCCCAGGCTGACTTTGACAGGTTTGATTTCAGCTACAACAGGTCCCTGGTAGGGGCACAGTAGGTAAACTGGGGGAAAATGTGCTGTAGCCCTTTCCTTTAGCTGCAAAGCCATCAGAATCAATAGTCATTATCATCGCACAAATAAAGAACCACCAAAAAGCACCCTTTGGAAAAGCACTCTAGCCTAACAAATTTTCCTGTTTTCCATGTTAATAACCCTGAAGTTGGTTAGAAGTTCAAGATGGCAGCTAATAAAATCAGTAACTGAATTTAAAATAAAATGTCTTCCCCCTGCATAGCAAATTTTTTAGTTTGCCTTCTCCTTCTGTCATAACCTGCATGAGAATTTCCTTTAGATTTTTCAAAAGGGAAAGTTGGAGTAAATAAGATGTGCGAATGGAGGCTGCTGAGATCTGCTAGATGTGTTTTTTAAACAGCTCTTTAGATGAGCGAATATGGCAGCTTGATTAAGAGGTCCATACCTTGATCATCCGTCACCCACATGTCTTTAAGCCCTAAGGGGTAGTTTGTGCCGGATGGGAAAGAAGTGTGCCCCAGGAGACTGAGGACAGCACTACCTGGTAATCAAAAAAGAGCAATGAACATGGCATTGAAGAGACTTAAAGAGGCGGGCACAGAGCTCATTTGTTTACCCCCTAATATAAATTTCCTCACAGATCTCGTTCAGTTCTGCTATCCTTCTCCTTAGTTGGAAAAGAAATCGCATCATTTCTCTTCCTCTGCTCTTACATCTCCATTCTCCTAGGGTGCCTCTTGCATCCTCAAGCATGCTGGAAGTAAGTATTTCCATGGCTCTGGGCCATGTCAGCATGGCTCCTGGTCCAGAGCAGATTTTACAGATTTTCATGGGATAAGGGCTCTCTCACAGGATTTGAGATAAAGGAACTTAGGAATCCAGCGGAGGAGAATCCAGGTGAACCCAGGCTGACTTTGTCAGGTTTGATTTCAGCTGCAACAGGCCCTGACACAAGTGCAGCTTGGGTCAAGCCCTTCAGGACTGCATCAAGGCCACCCTACTCACCCAGTCTGGTACCACTGCTCCTAGCAGGTTTATGTCCATCAGGTTTTGCTGCATTTCCTTCTCAGAAACTAGCTACAATTCACCATGGATTTTTTTCTACTTTTAATTTTGTATACCACATTTAATAAATGAAATTTTTTTCCATCTCCACCTATCCTGATACCTACTCCAGAGCAATAGGTATAACAACATCAATAATTACTTTATAAATTAATACATGAATTATGGAGTTACTTGAGAAAAAGGGCAGCATTACAGCAACATTTATTTAAAATCTTGTGCTTCTCATCATTAATTAGGTGGACATAATGTTGTGAATTTGTTTCAGAATCAAGATCTAATCAAGCCTTGCCTGCTAAAAGCAACTCATTAAATTTAGAAGTTTTGAAATTACAAAATATCACCTTCCCCATCTAAAATTTGGCAACTGATGAAAATGAATGCATACTGAAATTTTAAAGCTTAATGGAGAATGAAGCATATGTGATCTTATTTTATTAATTTTATTTTTATTTACTGTAGAATGTTTTGAATACATAAAATATACAGATAACAATATAACTAATATCTTTGGCATCATCACTCATGTTAAAAAAATTAAATGTTACAAGCATAGTTGTGGTTCCTTATATATCCTTCCCAAATAACTCCTCTCCAACTCCTCCTAGAAAGAATTCTGATTCTGAATTTGGAATTTATCACCTTGAAGCATATCTCTATACTTTTATACATATATAAATTTTCAAGACAAAATATTAACATCACTTTGCATATTTTTATGTTTTGCATGAATCATATCTATTATACATATGCAATTTGTGAAAATTTTTATTCCATCATTTTTATATATGTCCACTTTGATAGATATGACTCGTTTGTACACTTTTCACTGCCACATGTAATTTCATTATATAAATAAATTAAAATACATTGACTCACTGAAAGTTTTGCTTCAAAAGAGGAGAAAGAACCTTTGTATGACAGGGAAATAAAAAGCAGTCAGTTTACACACATCATTTTACATAGATCATGGCTTCAAACTATGACTTGGTTGCACTGATACTTTTCTCTTTGCTCCTGAGGATCCCTGTCTGAGAAAACAAGTAAAGCAGAACTGTTATATGAATTAACAGTATGTAAAAAAAATGGTGACAGCCCAGTGCTACTGACTAATCCCATTCCTCTCCCTGGCAGTCACAGGCTGTTTCACGGCACCAGGGAGGCCAAGGAATACCTGCAATACCTGCCTACATATCACCAGCTGGACAATATTCATAATTCAACTTCTATCGTTCTAAGAAGGTCATTTATTTCTTCACTTCATTAAAACTGTATACATATTTAGGAGTATGCACCCTGGAAATACCTAGAAGATGTGTTTTTCATTTCATAGTCACCTCTCTGGATAAACCAGGCTTACTCAGCTCAGTAAATGAATTAGTCATTTTTGCATTGCTGGGACAAAATACCTGATGGCTGAAACATAAAGAAAGAGAAGTTTATTTTAGCATATGATTTCACAGGTTTCAGTCCAGTCAGCTGGCTCTGACATAGAACCATCTTGATGGAAGGGTCTGGCAAGGAAAACCACTCAACTCATGGCATCTGGGAAGCAGAGAGTAAGGGATTGAGAGGAAGGAATCAAGGATCAGATATACTCCCTCAGGTCAGGTCCTTATGACACACTCAGACACACCCAAAAGTGTGTTTTATTAATCTAGACATTTCTCAAGCCAATCGAGTTAACAACTAAGATTAACCATGTCATTGATCAAAAGGAAAATGAACTGCCTCTCAAAGACAAGTTCCAATATGAGACTTTCACTTTCCCTTCTATCCTCAGCTACTCAGTGTTGCTTGTCTTGATCCTCAAACTACCAAGTCTGAGGACAAGTAAAGAACAATTCATTAAAGGAGGACTCTGGGCACCTCACCTGCTCCATTGGAGTCTTTGCTACCTGGTTAAGTATTAAAAACTGACACCTATGTGCTGGACAGAGCAGATAAGGGTACTCCTCTATCTTGCAATACTTAGCAGAAGCCAGGAAAGGGAACTGTTGGCCAATGATATGTGTAAGACCCTGACTTAGTAGTGATAGAAACAGTAATATGGTTCTGGCCTCCAGGTGCAGAAGATTGAAATTGATAGCCCAGTGTCTGAAGGGCAAGGTTGATGACTAAGATGCCATCAAGAGTAGGGCATCTGATTGTCAAAGGTAGGGTCCGCCTACTCAGAGGCAGGAAGAAGTACACACACACACACACACACACACACACACACACACAGAATGTGTGTAACTAAACAAGGAGAGAATTGATAGATAAGCAGTGAGGCCTCAGTACACATAAATTCTTCTGCAGTTCTACACATCTCTTTAAGCAACACAATTCTAATTCATATTTTGCAGAGCTTCTATTTCAAAAACATACGGAGCTACACAATGAGATACTTCTCAGCAATACAAATTTTTGTTACACAAATCAACATGGATAGTGTGGCATGACAGATGATTAGAAAAAAGAAGCATGAGACTTTTTGAATGATAGAAATGTTCTAAATACTGTTTTGTGTGATGATTACACAGGTAACTATGACTGTCAGTATTCAAACTGACCATTAAGATCTGTTTATTTTATTGTATGTAAATTACAATGTACTTTTTAAAATGATATATGAAAATTAACAGATAATTGAAATCAAACCAGTGATGTGTTTGAATAAGAAAATCTCTATAGAAAATATGAACTCAAGGAAAATCACATGAGATTTTTCTCATGTGAGTCCAACGTCAACTCTTCAGAAGTACAAATGGAGCATCTTTTATCCTAAATACTTGAGGCCAGAAGTGTTTCAGATTTGGAATTTTTTCAGAATTTGTAATATTTGTATATCTTGGGACCCCTATCTAAGCAGAAAATTCATTTACATTTTACCTACACCTCATGCACATAGCCTGAAGGCAATTTTATACAGTAATTTTAGTGCCTGTGTTTTGAGTGAGACCTGTCACATGAGGTCAGGTGTGAATTTTTCATATGCAGTGTCACGTAGGCACCCATGGAGTTTCAGTTTTTTGAGTATTTTGGATTTTTTGATTAAGATGTTTAATCTGTACCCACATCTAGATGACTTCTGAGACTGCGTTGTTTTAATAGGTCTGAGGACTTCTTTACTGTCTCTTCATATTTTCCCTTCATAACACTTCCTACTTTCCTGACATACATACACATATACGTGTGTGTGTTTCATATGCTATGATCTCAATTAAATAAATGAATAAAAGAATATTTAAAGTGATTAGCTATTTGACCTTAGAGATTATTTGGTCCAAATGTGTCACTTTACAGATGAAGACACTGAAATCCTGAGAGGTTACATTACTTTCTCCATCATGAAAATCTGAGTGTCATGTGGAAATGGGCCATTTCCTAAATCCTTCTTATATCTCTTGAGTAGGGTCACAAATACCTGCCTTGACCAAAATGATTAGTTCCTGTTTCATCTCACTCCTTTGCTATATATCTTCATAATTATTCAAATTTAATGAGGCATCAAAGAATAAGACACAAAACAAACAGGCTGTTCATATTTGTCTTGACTCTCTTGCTTCCACTGCAAGAAATATAGCACTGCTGCTAATGTCCAAAGTATATGTAATCTAGAATGATATCACTTGAGACCTTTCTATATAAACTATAATTCAAGGTTCTGAATGTCTAGTTTGTACAGAAAGTACTGTGCTAGTTCTACAAGGGATTAGGAGTATTCCAAGAAAGACAAAGTATAAGACATACTTTGTGCTACATGACTCAGTTGCATGAGACAAGGCAAATACTAGAATCCCAGGATCCAGCACTCTTTTGCAACTTCACCACATATGATGAAACCCTAAATAAGACCCCAGGCATCAATCAATAGTTACCTTCCCTATATTTCTAAAATTGTACTTTTTCTGAAATAGGCTGGGCTTCTTTATTTTTGAGTGCAAATTACACACAGTTAAGAGTTTATTTACAGTGATAGCACAGATAAGATAGCCCCAAGACCAAAGCCAGGAAGTACTGATGAAGAAGAAAAAATAATGAAAATAAGAACCCACCCACAGGAAATCCTTTCACAAGCCTCAAGACCCTCCTTCCAGAATCCTTTGCAAAGATATAGTAGTAATCTTTCTTCACTTCCCTCATCCAGCTCATATCAATGGAACAGTCACCTCTCAAGATGCTCAGATACTAAGGTGAAACAATTGGCTTATCATTCTGTTCTCTATAACTTCTCCCTCACACTCTATTCCCTCACACAACTTCTGTCATTTCAGTGCTGTTACCCTCAACCAGCTAGCAGCAAAGAAAGGGTTTGGCCTGTCCAAAGAATCAATATTCTTTTAATACAGCATTCTCCTCTTTAATAAACACACACACAAAAATATTTACCTTTTAACAGTTAATGATTATTAGCCCAAATAGCTCGATAATTGTGGAATTTCAGACAGGTAACAAAGTGAAAACAAACTAATATACGACAGGGAAACTGGTAAACAGGAAGGCACAAGGAATCAGCCCCTGAATTCAGTTGTGTTTTTCCCTATTTCTTCCTTTAATTTTCATCTGAACCTCATTTTAAAATGAGAAAAAGCCATGTAAGGGTTGTGAGTGGGGTTGAAGATGGGGATTCCATCTGTGGCAAGAATGCAGGAAACCACCTCTCAGAGTGGAGGTTTTTAGGCTAGAGATGATCCAAATAGGTATTTTTTAGAATTGAATTTTCCAGGACCTTCTTGATGACTGATTATCAAGCAAAGAGTTGAGCATCCTTGGTTATGGATGGGAAGACTGTGTGCCCACCAAGTTCATCTCACAGAGACACTAACCCCAGTGTGACATGCATATTTGGAGATGGGCTCTCTGGCAGGTAATTTGGCTTCATGAGGTCATGAGAGTGGGAATTTCCTAGTAAGCTTAGTGGCTTTATGAGGAGACAGGAGATAACTTCTCTGTCTCTCTTTGTGCTCAAACAAGAAAGAGATCACATGAGGACACACAATTAATTTCAAAAGGTGTACTCATGATTGGTTTAAACCAGTCAGGAAAAGTCTCAGAATGAAATCCACTATCCTGCGACTTGATCTTAGACTTTCAGCCACCAGAACTGTAAGAAATACATTCTTGTTGCTTAAAACACTCTATATAATACTCTGTGTACAGTATTTTCTTGTGCATCATAAGCTAACTAATACATTCCTCTTCTACATGCTTAAATAAGAAATGATAATTTGCTGTAATTCTTAATTATATTATTTACCTTCCCCCTTAATCTCTCCTTGGTCAAATGATTCTCTCTCTCTCTCTCAAAAAATAACCACATAAATAAAATTGCCAAACACAATATATTTTTTAAATATGCTATGAATGCCATATATAGTGTGAATTGAAAAATGAGATATATTAGCTTGAAGAATTTTTTTCTGGTGCTTTCAGTCACCTTTTGTAATTAATTGTTAAAAACCTTTTATGTATAAAGATGAATAATAAACCCACCCTATCTCTAACACTCTCCTCTGATTTTTCCCCTCCTGATTTAGCACTTACTAACATCACTCAAGCCCTCCTCGGTATTTTGCTGGGTTCAGTGGAGTTTATTTTTCCTGCAGGATTCCAAGCGTGGTGCTGACGGTCTCCCAGTGAGAATCCCATCAAGCAGTTGCTAGCCTGAGTTGAGTAGCTTGGCAAGTTCATAAATTGAGGAACTCATTTATCTTCCACAGTAACCACCTTTCCCCCACTCCCCAACCAGATGCAAACTACTTAACCCACCAAAACCAAGAGCTGCCAAAGTCACCGTCCTCTGAAACTGTGAATACTTCCATAGTCCAGTCAGTCACAGAGCTTTAGAAGCTAGTGTACTCATGATTGGTTCAAATTGTTAAAACCCATACTACCTCTCCATTCAGATTTCTCATTTATTACTATTCATTCTATGTACATGATTCAGGAATTAGAGCTGAAGATCAAACTAAATGAGAAGTCACATAGTATCTTGTTCATTTCTCAGAAATTCAAACTTCCCAGATAGGGCATAGCACTGCAATGTACCTTAGTTTCACAGGCTCTAGGAATCAATGTTAAATTTTATAATCAAGAAAAGTTTTTACTTGTACGGGAATTCAAGAGTACAAGAACGCTAGAAATGCCAGCATGAATGACCTGCTACATTAACATAGCTGAAAATTTCTCTGCCTTTACTGCCATCTTGAAATATGCTGAACAATGTGTAAAAGGTTTCAATAATACATTTTTTCACTTCTTTCATTGTGAAAGATTTCATTTCATTGAAATCTTTAATCACCAGTGATTAGTTATCTTCAGTCACTCATTTGTTGGCATCTTTATTCAGTCACAAACATGTACTGTCAGTGAAGATATATTTTCAAGAGTATTAACTGCAAAATGTTTAATACTTTCAAAAGTAGAGGAAGAAATTAAATATTCTTCCATAGAAGTTAATAACCCCATCCAGATCCAACAAATCCATCTGGATGATTCAGCTGTGGAATAACATGCAACAGATAAAGGGAATAAGGCAGTCCCAAATCTTTTTCTCTTAGCATGGGGAAATGTGACTATGCTATATGGTTGAGGAAGAGACAGTGTCAGATTTCAGACTGGCATTTAATTTTAAACTAAATTGTGTATATGTATGCATGCATAACTATATTTCTATGAGTCCAAAACTTATAGACCAACTTGTTAGCTGTGGTTACCTATGGGCTATTACTGACAGACATACTTTTGTACTATTAAAATGTTTTTTATAAATGCAATGCATTAATCTAGTCAACACATAATAGCATTTTCTTGTCTTGGGAGCTTATGGAAGAACTACACCAGGACCCTGTCTGGTAGTGTATCGCCATGTGACTGGTTCTGTCTAGAGAATTATAAACAAAAACAGCATATGCCACTTCTAGGTGGTACATTTATTCACTGGTACAAGGTACTTCTGAGCTAGCTTTTTGTCATACAACCCAGCAATATTGGAGATCATGGCTGTTCCCTTAGCCTAGGTCCTGAGGTGGGGGAATGTGGAGCAAAGCCCTCACCCAATCTACAGTAGACAAGTGATAAGAGCAAGTAATAAATCCTGTTTTAAAAGTTTAATATTTGGAGAATTTTTGAAGAATTACCCAGCCTAGCCTGAAGAAACTATACATTAATTTTTTTGTTTAAAATAGAGAATGGCTCCTCCGAGAAACATTATTTTGAGCCTGTTAATTTTAG
>RJWT010005375.1:0-31129 GCA_004365215.1 Cuniculus paca | reverse complement strand
AAACAATATGAGGGACTTGTCTTTCTGAATCTGTCTTAATTTACTTAACATAGTGTCTTTCAGTTCCATCGATTTTGCTGTCAATGATGGGATTGCATTCTTCTTTATGCCCAAATCCTACTACATTGTGTACGTAGATTACATTTTTCTTTACCCATTCCGCTGTAATTCCAAGCTAATTCCTTATCTTAGCTGTTATGAATAATGCTGCAAAACTCATGTTGTATAAGACGTACTTGTATGTTTATGCGTACTGTGGAACTATGTTCTAATTTCCTTATTTTAAAAATAAGAAAAGTACATCTCAGCATACTAAAGGAATGCAATCTAAGTCGTAAGTTCTGTGGCTAGTTGTTCAGAATAATTATAGTAGCTTATATTTATGGATGATTCATGATTCTGTAGGCATTTTTTCCAAGTACATTGTATATGTGGCTTCTTTCAACTTTTCAAACATGCTTATATTTCTTAATCATTATAATATTCTGAACATCTTAAAGATTCCCTAACACAGAGTATGTGCTCAATAATTACTTTTTTTTTTATTTTTTACCTTTTTTTTGCAGTGCTGGGGATGGAACTCATGACCTTGCGCTTGCCGGGCAGGAGCTTAGACCACTGAGCTAGATCCCCATCCCTTCAATAATTACTTTAAAAAAAAAAAAAAAGGAAACCAACTATAAGAGTGAGAAAAAGTCATAACTTCATTCTATGGATGATGACACTAAGACATACAAAGGCCAAATAATTTCTAGGGGTTCTACTTACTAGGATTTACAGTATGGTGATACATCATGTAATTCACTGGAATTTTAGTTTTTTTTTTTGAATCCCATTCTTAACTACCTGGGTAGTTGTGCTTAAAATTTGTGGAGAATATACACTTTGGACATTTCTTTCTACTTTTTTAGATTTAATGTTTTAGGACACCAAGGGTTAATGAGTTTTCCTGCATTTTGTGAATGAGGTATGATGTGATAAATGAAATGATCTCACCTCATTACAAAATTCTAAAAGCAGGTGGCAAAAACAATTGATTTGATGTATTGTGTTTGTATGAAAATATTCAGAGAATGAATTTTATCCTTGATGGATTTAACTTAAAAATGGTAGAAACAAAGATTTGCTTTACATTTCTTTAGATATTAAGTAATTGGAAAAATGAACCTTATGGTATAAAATGCAAATTCATGGCACTGTAGATTCCAAACTGGCTCAGTCAATTTCACAAATTCATCTGCTACAGTCCTATTAGCATTTATCTTTCACTTCTACCTGCCCCTGGGGTTTGCTCTCTCATTGGACCTCTGTCTTCACTCTTTACCTCTTTTTCTTTCACATGCTCTTCAAGAATTAGGTCCACTCAATCATCCTTTTAATGACAAACCCTACCTTAAATGCCATCAGTCCCAGGCATTTTTCTCTCATTCTCATAACAACAGTTATACTAATCATTTCACATTTAATCGCGGTCTTAGATAGAGATGCTTTTTAGCATCCAGTTTTGAGTGCTTTCTATGCACATGGATATGAAGTTTCCTCAAGTATGTAGTGCCTTTTTCAGTACTGGGATCATCATGGTGCAGTGCTTCTGTATGGTAGCAGCTCGATTGCTCCTTGCTGAAAAGAATGCACAGAATAAACATAAAAAAGATTATCACACTGTTACATGGCATACTTTTTGCTTGCTTGATTTTGTTCTATGAATTATAAATCTTTAGAATGAAAATCTTTGAAAGGTAGGCTTGTACTTTATAAAAAGAACATAGAAATGAATTTAATATATTTTTTCTTTTTCAACTTTACCAGTGCATAAGATATTGATGTCGCTTTGGTGCTAAGAACTTGGAACTGAGTTCTATCTTTCATACACCCTGTCGATCTAACTAATTTTTGGTTTACTCCCGATTTATGTCTCAATTTCCTACTCTGTTTCCATAAATAACAGTAAATCTGTCCTTGGAGGAGATCCATGAAATTTAATTTATGCTCTTAAAGGCCTTGGGGATATCTGCGTGAAACTGTGTAAAATGGGCATTATCACTGTGGACTTATATCTGCACTTCAGTGTGCTGTTTTTAGTCTAACTTTGGAGGCTGGAAAGATTTTCATCACTTCATCTAAAAAGATTCAACCCAAATTTTCTTTCTTTATAAGTAAGCTGGTATACCTGTGTCAGACTAATCAATTTTTTATTTTCTGGTCAATTTTTTTGAAATTAACTATAGCTGAAATGTTAATTATCCACTTCGGTAAACTGTGGGCAACTAGGAACGCTGTCACTTGCACAGGCAATGAAGCAGAAAATTTCTAGCTTCTCAAATCGTTTCACAGTCCCTGGGAGTGACAATCTTTAGCATTTTGGTTCAATCCTAGGCTTTCTGTAAGAAATCACAGTGCGAGCTCATGTTTAAGTTCTAAGGCTCTAGTTGAGATAGTCTGGTGAAATTTCTTCCCCTAGCAGACTCAGGCCTGTCAATTAGTAGCTACCATAGCTGGCAGCAGCTGCCAAGGAAGAGTTAATGCTCTGAGTCCTGATTATTGCCCTCCTCTGAGTAAGAACAGGGGAAGAAATGCTTGATAATTAGCTCAGCCAAATTGGCTCCAGACTTGTCTTTCTTTGTTATTAAAGACCAAACTGATAATGTAGAAATTTCTAGTAATTACCACAGAAAGAGGCAAGATGTTTCACTTTACTTCCAGTATTTCCAGGTCTGACAGAGTAAGGTCAAATGAAAAACTTGCTATGGAAAAGATTATAATATGGAAGTAAAAGGCTTGTCTTTCAGAACACTGACACTAAGAGCTGTAATTTCCTGAATTTCTAGATAATAAACCCAAACTTTAAAACTGAAGTCTGTTTTTCTCTTTAAGGAATGAAAAAGAGCCAATGTTTACAGAGCGTTACTATGGACACACTTTTAATTCTCAAAACTGCCCAATGAAATAGGTACAATCTGGTTGCCACTTTACAGGCAAGAAAACGGACCATGAAGTTCTGATACTTAGATTTTCATAGTTTTTTCTTTTCCCATCTGTTTTTTTAAACTTGAGGTTTAAAGAACTGTAAAACAGAATGGATGTGCATCAAAAATATTAAATCAATTTTGGAAGAAGTGACAAATAGATCTTCATGGGACAGAAGTTGAACTCTGTCAAGGCAGAGGAAAATAAACAGAATGGAAAGAACAAAAAGTGAGAAACTGAAAAAAAAGAAAAGAAAAGGATATGAATTCCCTGGACTTATCAAATGTGAATGCCATTACACAAGAAGTTATTTCTAACATACAAGTGTCTAACAGGAAATTTTGCAAAAGTAAGAAATACATCGGGGAAAAGTGTTAAATGTTTCAAATGCATGCACATACACACACACACTTAAAACTGTTGTATTGGAAACTATTGAAAGTATTTTGTTAACAAATGTTAACATCAACCAGTATGGCATATATTACTCTAAATAGCAGTGAATAAACTTATTGAAAGGATGAGGAGACTTTCACTTCACCAATGGCTACCCCCTTGGCTATTGGTGAATAAACAAGAACAGAGGTGATGTAATTAATCTGAATCACACAGCTCACTATCTTCCAGGCTTAGATGAGAATAGGTCTTCTGGTTTCCAGTATAACTTTCGGTAGTTCATGCCTGTATCTCATGCTTTTCCCAGCCACTTCAACTGTCAAAGGCTATACACTTTTTCTTGCCAATATTAACCATGGAATCCCAGCATAAGCACTTTCGTTGATACCAGAATGTGCATTGTGAAAGTCCAGCAAAAACAGACATGTTTCCAAGAAAAAAGTTTCATTTTGGGAATAACAAAGAATAGCATTGCAACCATGGCTTCTGTTATGTCCCGTGAAATAAGGAAAGGTTCAAGTTTTATTCGGGAAAGAGAAAAGAGCTGTGTAAGGTGTTTTGAAAGTTCACTGACACTTTTGATGTCAAGGGAGAGTGGCTGCAGTTAGGTACAATTAGTCTTAGAGTCATAGGAGGCTATTTTATTGGACAGAGACTGTAAGACTGTCAGGCATGTGTTCTTATTTAAGCAGTTATGTGTCCTTCTGCTGCAAAATGTCCTTGGGACAGCTTCTGTTATCAGGCAACTTGTATATGAGAGCCCTCTCTTCACAGCCTTCCCTGGTTCCATCTTGTCTGGGTTTGATACAGGTGCCTCTGTTATGATTCTGTTAATTTTCTCAACATGTGAGTCCTGTTTAGTTTATTTACTATCAAAGAATAGAGAATAAAAATGATAACATATTGGAAAAAGTATAAAACTTTAGAAAGACTAGATTCTTAGTAGTAGTTATTCACATATGTTTGGTTATACATCAAATCAAGCTACAATTGTCTAGCTTTCTCTTATCTCTCTTTTTCAGATTTTCTGTCCTTTATGTATTTAAATTTCCAGAGACGGAGTTTGTTTTCATAGCCTTTGAGTCTCCATGACTTTTTCTGCTGAATCTCATTTAAAGCAATTTCTATTTCATGAACCATAGCCATTTGTGCATCTCTTCAACTCTCAGTCATGCTGCTACTGGATGGTGGGTCCTGTAAGGTTTCTTTCCAGGTTTTGCTGTGCTGAATAAAGAATTGGGCATGAAAAGGTAGTGAAAATGTACGTTTATTGACGTCAGAAAACAGGTAGTTCTACACAGTGAGAGCAGGCTGATGAAAAGGCTCACAGTGGTTCTGAATATAAAGGGAAGGGGGTCTTTAGTATCCAAAATTCCAAGGTTGGCTTCTCCCTCATGCAAATAAGGCATTGAGACATTTGTCCTATTAAAAGCTCACTCGCTTGGTGTCATGTCATTTATAAATTATCTTATGGAAAGACTTGCTTAGTTTCCTGGCAGATGTAAATGAAGATCAAGAACAGGGTCTTTGCACATGTTCCATCTTTTTTAGGAAACATCTCACTCAACCTGTTAGCCATGAATTTATGACCTTTGACACATTTTGCTAAGATAGTTGTTTGGTTTGCCCCTAATCTCCTACCTCTGTACCTTGTTTGCTTTTGACCTTTGGATTATTGTTTCCTTTTGGTTTCTAGAACTGAGCATCTCTGATTACCATTTAAAGTCTAGTAGCTTTCATTTAATTAATGTCACAAAATTCTACTTTATCTTTCTAGCAATTTCTCAGTTATATAAATTGCATATTAACAAGGAAATATGTGGTAAGCAAATAGGACTAACTTTGAAATAGCTAAGTTTTTCTACTTTTAATGTTATCTGACTTAACAAGGCAATATTTTTTACAAAAATATTCTCTAAAGTAACTTTTAAGAGCTTATGCCATAATCTTTTTTGTTGTAAGTTAGTGATAAATAACTGTGATATAAATTAGAGAACAAAAATGTACAAATGGGTATATAAATCCTTTGTCCATTTATTTTGATGAGTTCATGGAAATGTCTGGTTCAGATTAAATGAAGTTTTTGAACTTTTATCTCTAAATAAATAAAATAAGCTCCACCTTGGCCTGTGAGCTCAAATCATACTCCATGTTGCTGAACTATATCACAAATTAATGCTAAGTACAGGTAGCCAAGTGACTAAATTAATGAGGTAATTGTTATTGAAAATATGCATTAACTATTGGAAGACAAATTATGTTAATGATAAGTCAATGGCCAAATCTTTCTGTAAAAATGCAACATTTGATATTTATACATTGATAAAGTAGCTGATAGTCAATTTTTTGACTGAATAAAATCCATCAGGTGTTTCATCTGGGCCATGCATTTGCTAAATACTATAGTGGTGAGATAGGAGGAGTAAGTCAAGCAGGGCAAAGGTACTCTTTTCAGAGGAAGGACAAAGGAAATCTCTCTAACATTTGAATGCATCTTCCATGCATTTAGAAACTTTGCTAGAAGATGGGATGTGGTGTTTCTTGTGGATCAGGTGTTTGTGAAATAGAAAAAGGAGGAGAGAAAATTGATGTAGGGTATTCTTGAGTCCTGTCCAACAAAGCTGTCTATGAAGTGACAAGAGATGGAACTACATGGAAAGCATCACTACTGTAAGAAACTCAGGAACAAGTAACCACTGGGAACATGAATATATTGATCTAGAAAAGTGGAGCAACAGCAGAAAAGAGTTCAGCAGGAATACTTTGGAAATCCCCAGAAGTGACTCAAGGAGAAAAATAATCAACTTTAACCTTCTCCTAGTGCAGAGTAAGAAACTAGCTTACATCAGTACACTAGTGTACAGAACTCCTCTGTTCTCTTTCTCTCCTCCTTAGAATCTGGTGGTGTTAATGCAGCAGCTAGCAATGGAGGTTGGGGAGGAAGAGGTGTCACCACTGTCCTTGCTTTCACGAATTCCTACTTTGAGTTACAACCCAGTTGACTAAGGGAAACAAACTCAGATAATTGCAACGGGACTAGTTACTAAATCACAATGATGGTGTTTGGGATGTAGCTCAGTGGTAGAGTGTGTTATGACTGCAGGTATAAAACCGTGAATTGAATCCTCAGCAACAATCAAAACCACTGTACAGCTTTCTATGCATAAGAATATCTTACTTAGAGAAGCAAAACTGTTGTGGGCTTCTGGAGTTTTCAGTGTGAAACAGATTGTTCCTACTGAAAATAATCTGAATAGATAGTTGAAAACAAGTAAGTTTGCTTGTTGATTCTAATCACATTTATACGTGTTCAACATGATGGTTATAGATGTCTGCTTTTTTCTTTTTAAACTGATTATTTATGTTATTTAACTAATATATACCAATATAAAAATACACATATTAATGGGATGCTTTGCAGTGTTTTGATGCATATATACATTATGTAATGCTCAAATCAGATTACATACTTATCTCCTCAAACCTTTATCATATTTTTACAAAACTCTGAAAATCCTATCTTTTTAGCTCTTTTTTCACATGTGCAATGCAAAATTGTTATTAATAAAAATCCTGCTGTACAATGGCACAGCAGAAATTTTTGCTCTTAACTATACCTCAGTACCCATTGATCAACCTTTCCCCATCCTTGCCTTTACTTCTCTTGCAAGTCTATCCAGCCTCTAGTAACCACCATTCTAGTCTCAACTTGTATGAGATCAAGTTTTTTCTGTATGTAAATGAGATTATGTGGTACTTGTCTTTCTATGCCTGGCTTATTTCAGTTAATGTTATGATTGCATGTATGTCTTAATTTTATTCATAAAAGCTTCTAATTTTTAAACCTGATTATTCGTTGAATGCCTTTGATTCTCTTTTTGAAGACTTCTTTCAGGAAGCCCTCTGGATTTCTATACTAATTTGAATCAGTTGCTTTCTGCTCTGGTAATTTTCTGGGATCTCTGAATCTATAGCTTGTTTAGAACCACGGTTTATGATCTCTATATTTCTCTTCTGCTTTGTGAAGACAGCATATGGTGGAAAAATTCCCTGTCAATCTTTCAGTTATTACTCACCTATATCATATAACTAAGAGTTATGAATTTAGACTCAAAATAGAATTTAAGATGTAAAGTTACATTTTCGGAATTATGAATTATTTTATCCAGTGATATTGAAGAGGGGCAGATATGTTTATTTGTACTGCCTTTAAAAATGAATTTTAGAAGTTTTTTGAATATTTTCCATTATAAATATTCCCTTGTAAAAAATCTATTTCATACAGGTCATTAGTCACTCATCTTGCATGAAACTCTGAGTGCTATTCCACATATTGCTCTTGCTTCCATGTCCAATCATAACAAATTTCAGGGATGTTTAGGGTTCTGTAAACAAGAGAATTTCAGTTGTAAAAAAAGTTGACTATGTTCTGAACAGCTTCTTTCTCTTTTTAAATATATACAGCAGTACAAACCCCTTAATTTTTATCTTTAGACATAACTTAAAATCACTTGCCCCTAATGGTCTGTTCTCTATTTGCATGTGTACCATAGGTTTATTTTTATCTTTATTTTCAGTTAGTTTAGGTAAGGCAAGTCAAAATGACATGTATTCATCTTTCAGAAGAGACAGTGAAAAAAATTTTTTAAAATCTTTTCTACACTTTTACATGTCTTGGACTGATCAGCAGCTCAGTATCTATATGCTATGCCCCTCTGACAACATATTTTTAATTGCCATAACAGAGATTTTTTTATATATCAGGAAGATATATTCTGGGTTAGTATTTCAATTGCTTTATTTCTTGTAGTTTCATATTTTTGTGAATTAAGATGAAGCTAGATCCTAAATTTTGGCCATTTTCCAGTCTACTGATTACTACAAATATAACAAGTATAATTGAAAAGTGGTTCAGTCCAGTTACAAAGGACGCTGAACAAAAATACTTCTAATTTGATATTATAAATGAATGGTATGTAATTAAATTTCAACTGTACTTAAAACTTAGCAGTGTTTGTACTTCATAATTTTATGCCCTTCTTGGGATCACATGCAGTTAATTATTCTTAATGTACTAGAGCACATAAACATATGATTTTTAAGATTGTAAATCATCCAAACAATAATACACTGAATAAATATTTACAAGTAGTTTTCTCTTTCCAACGGAAGTTTTGATGTTTAAATTACATGAGGCTAACTCCCCTTATTTCTCTTTAACATTACTACTTGTATGCTCATATTTCACCTTCAAAAATGTACTTCCTGCAATTTTCCTTATTGCAGAAGATAACAGCTCCATTCTTTCATTTTCTTTGCCCTCAAATTTTAGAGTCCCTCCTGCCAAATACTTGTCTTACTCCCTATACTCATTTCAACATCAAATTTTTAGTTCTCCTTTCAGACGACATAGAGTTAAATAATTTTACTGCCTGCACTGCCATGCCCTTCATTCAAATGATGATTGTTTCTTACCTGGATTGTTGCAATAGTTTGTCTAATGGCCACCATACTCCTATTTTTTCCCTTCATTATATCATTATATCCTCAACATGCAGCGAGAATGATTTTGACAAATCATGAATCACGTTGTATCACTTTGCTTACCATTGTCCAGTGGTTCCCATTTCACTGAGAATGAAAACTGAAGTTAGTAAAATGACTTGCATAGTCAACATGATTCTATCTTCTTCAATTGTTTCTCCAACTTTATTTACTACAGTTTTGTCTTTTTGCTTCTGCTCTTTCCATGAGGCCTCTTCAGTCTGAATTAAGAAAGATGAGTATGTGCATACTTGGGGCTATTTTATTTGGTATTGTCTCTCCTTATGGAATCTTTTTTTTTTTTTCAAACATATCCCATTCATCTTCATTCTTCAAATGCTTGGACAAACATTACCTGTTAAGTTAGACCTCCCTTGGACACTCAAATTAAAATTTCAGCTCTCACCTAGTGCTTTCTGATAGGTTTGACACCCATTTGACCCAACCCAGCTGCCCGAGTTCCTGTTCCCAGTCATCTGAACCTGGGACAAGCCTACTCAGATAGGATGTGGCACACCTCCTCCTATAGCCTATTGCTATAGTCACATACTCAGCCATTCTCACTCCCTCAGTCTCATGCCCCTCCTTTGCCTCATTCCACCTAAGCCAATACTGCTAACCTCTCCATATAATACTCAGCTCAATCAACTGGACTGAGACTCTCCTTTGGAATTACTACAGGAAGTCCTACCTGGAATACCCAAATTCTTTAATAGGTATAATGTATTCTTTAATGGGTTGCCATTTACCTAACACTTTCTATTTACTTTCTTTTCTGAAGCTTTTTTTTTTTTTGACAGGATCTTGTCACACAGTTCAGGCTGGCCTTGAACTCACTATGTAGCCCAGGCTGGCCTTGAACTCATGGCAATCCTCCTGCCTCAGGCTCCTGCTGATCTTACAGGTATGTACCACCACACCTGGCTAGAAATTTTAAATATTTTGTTCACTTCTGCATCTCTCATTTTAGTTAAATTTTCTCATTGTTGAGACAAAAAAGCTGACACTTAAAGAAAGAAATGTTTATTTCAGCTCACAGTTTGTAAACATTTCAGTCCATAATCAGCTGGTTCCAAGGCAGGGTTGGCATGGCAGAAGGGCATCACAGAGGAGAAA
The DNA here is from genome assembly GCA_004365215.1 of Cuniculus paca. Taxonomy (NCBI): domain Eukaryota; kingdom Metazoa; phylum Chordata; class Mammalia; order Rodentia; family Cuniculidae; genus Cuniculus; species Cuniculus paca. The sequence goes on along the minus strand of RJWT010005375.1, from coordinate 21,106 downwards.
CAGTTCATGGCAGGCAGAAGGCAACAAGCAGCAAGCAGCAAGTGACAAGCAATGACCACAGCAGTCCTCTTTCTATCCCTTGTATTTTATCTAGGCTACATGGTCATAGGGCAAGTAGCACTCACACTCATGGTGGGGCACCATTAATTCTACCCAGAACTATGCCAAAACAATCAGTGGATTAATTTATTAATCACACACCCTTGATCCCAGCACCACACACTGTAGATTTAGCCACCTCTAAAATGTCCCACCTATGACCTCATGAGGCTTTGAGGGGGTCATTTAGGCACAAGCCATGACATTTCACCCCAGTACCTGTCCCAAAGACTCATGCGCATTGCTTTATGCACTATGAATCCAGTCCCTAGGTACAAATTATCTAGGCCACCGCCATTCTGGACATGCTGCTCTGGGTCTCTCTTCTCTAACTAAAGTGTTTCACTTTTGCAACTCTGAGGCTGCAAAGATTGGAGGCCTGATTATTCTTGTAATGTCCTCAGGCCCTGTCTCATCAAGTACAACTGTGTTCAATAAACATTTAAAGAACAGAGGACATAAAAGAGGGAGAAAGAGTAAGAATGCTTCTATAGTGTGAAGGTTGAATGTCTCTCAAAAGTCATGATTTAAACTTCATCTCCAGGTGATATATTGAAAGGTAATGAAATCTGTAGAAGATGAGGCTTAGTGGGAGGTCTCTATGTTTAAGTCACTGGGGACATGCCTTTAGAGGGGATTATGGGAATCGATTTCTCTCTACTTCTTCTTTTACTTTCTAGCTATGAGCTGAGCAATTTGTTCTACCATACCTTTCCCACTATTGCCATCCGGCTGTCCCACCAGAGATATAAAAGCAATCATGGGCTTCAACCTCTAATACCTCGAGGCAAAATAAACCTTTTCTTTCTGTAAGTTAATTATCTCAGGTATTTTGTCATAGTGACAGAAGCTGATTAATACAAACTGTATATTGGATTTCAGCCTACATTGGTTATGAAGGGGAGGGAGAATATACTTCATTTATTAAAAGCCAGTTTATTTCCATTAAACTTTGCTCTTATGGGAAAATATTCACGTATTTCCTCAACAATCCTTTGTCTTAATTTGGGTACAGTAAGAATAGCACATTCTGCAACTTTTGCATATGGGTAAAAGTCTTCAAGTCATGTGTATTTGGCTGTATGTGAGTTGAATATTGGCAAAGCTATAAAAGGAGCTTAACATATGCCAGGATACTCAGCATAAGTTGTGAAAAGATCTTATATTTTTGAGAGAAAGAATAAAATGTTTTTGTAAGGAATCTCTGTGCAATTTTTCAGGACCATAAGGAGAGGGATATCTTTTGATTTTAATGGTATGTTTTGGTGTACATATTCCTTCAAAATACTTCTCTGACTCAACTATGCTTTCTTCAGCTCTAACTTTTTCTAATTTCTTCACACACATGGTTTACTTCAGATAAGAGGCCTGAATTCTTCTGTTGAGGATAAAGAAATTATAGATGTAAGTCTTATTTACTCTGTCATTTATATATCTTATAACCATGAATAAATGTCCAGGATTGAAGCTCTCCATGTATTCTGAGAGGATTTGCCAACTAGATTTCCTAGGTCTTTTGTTACTCAAAAAAATTGCCTTTTGTTTGGATCCTGGGCATTTCCTCCCTGGTTACAACCTTTAAGCAAAGTAACATGATTATTTTAGTTTAAATGTCAGACTTTGCTATCTGAATGTATTTTAGTGAAAATAATGAAAGTTAATAATGAAAATGGCTACCAATATCTGTTGTACAACCATTCTAACAAGAACAACCCAGTTTCATTTCTTAATCTGATGTACGTTATATATCCTGGTATCTTTAAAATTTTTGTTACATATTTTTGTCTTCCTAAATACCAAAAATAAAAGGCTTTGCTTCTTACCAGGTTTCCTTTTGAATCAAAGTCATGACTATGATTCCATCACTTGTCTTAAGTGTGTCATAACCTCCTGCCTGGGCATTTGATGGCAAGTGTGCTCAAACTGACATATACATCCAGGCTTCTGGGAAAAAAGCCTGAAAAGTAAAAGCAGAAAATTGGACTATTAGTGCTTTCTTTCAACCTTGATAGTGCTACTTCCGATAAAGGATTGAAAATCCCTGGCTAAACCCTCTTTTTTGATTCATTTGATTAAGCCAGGACATTTTTATAGTGAAATGCTTATATATCACTTGTAAACAGAAAAACTGCTCTTTAAATTGTAAGTTCAAATAGAGAAGGAGAGTAACATAAATGTTTATTTGCAATTTTAGGAGATAAAGCAAATATTTGAGAGAGTAATTTTTTTGCTTTCAGTCACCTACACAAGAACTCAAATTTGTATTAAAATTATAGCAAGCTCTCAAGTGAAACTTTATCCCTATCATAGAAAGCTAGCATTGAAGCAAATGGTCTTGGCTCTCCGATATTTGGAAACCAGAACTGCTAGTGTATTTAATTAGTACAACTCTACTAATTTGAGCCAGAGTTATGACAAGTACTTTTTAATTTAAGTTACTCAGCAGGAATGGTGTATCATACTGACAATGTCAAGGGCTTATGTTTCAGTCAGAAAAATTGGCTAAGAACTTTAAATTGCCACCTAACTGGACTCAAAAGAACCATTTGCTTTGAGAGATAGTAATGTGGTGATGTTGAAGTGTCAAAAATGAATGAGAAGTAACTTACAGAAGATATCTGATTTGGAAAATGTATCACATTACTCTCATTTTTATCTAGTTATTCAAAAATTTGATTGACATTCTTAAAGTGAAAAATGCCTTCAATAATGAGATTTTAAAGTTAACTACTGAGTGTTTACAGCCATTTAACAGTGTCAGGATGTGACAGAGGTGAGTTCTGAGAGGACGAGCCAAGTCTTGGAACCCAGGGGATTCAGAACCTGGATTATTACCCTTTGGCTTTGCTATTTATTTTGCTGCACACGAATCTTCTGTTGACCTTGAATGAGGCATACCTGAAATATATTGGGAAGAAAGACATGAGAACTGGTCAGCTGAATACTAATTTGGTCTCTGCCACTTATCAACTCTGGCTTTTTGGCTGTTACCTCTAGCATTTGATTGCCTTGCTGTCTTTCTTGAATCAGTGCTCTTCATATAGAGGCTCACAGAGTGAATTCCCTGATTTGTCACCATCAGTGCCAGAGATGAAAAAGGCCAGATAATTATTTAAAGCTTCTACAGTTTGATGCACTACACAGCATGTCTATTAGCTGGAGACTGCAATCAGAAAAGTAAACGATACCCACACTTAAATACTTTATCATTACCTATTAATATAGGCATGGGCTGCAATAGTAGTTTAAAGATTCAAAGTCATTTATCAAATTGGATCTGTGCATTTTCATGGCCATGAGTTTAGAAACATATTTTTAAAAAGATTTTCAAAAAGACCAAAAATGATTTCTAATCACATTAATAAGACAAAGTAAACTAAAGGCATTCAGGTGAAGAGTTTAAGACATGAAAGCGTTTGATGTACAATCTAAGAGGTTAGGGTACATTTGACATTAATATTTGTCTTAATTACTTTTCTCTCTTTGCTGGGACAAAACATTCAACACCCAAAATTAAGGAAGGAAAGAGTTATTTAGCTCACAGTTTGTGGAGGTTTCAGTCTGTAATCAGCTGGCTCCAAGACAGAGTGGCATAGTGAGGGGCAACAGTTCAAGGAAGCAGAAGACAGCAAAAAGAACAACAGCAAAATAAGGGAAGAACAAGCCTGTTTTCCTCCTTCATATTGGGTGTAAGCAGGCTACTTCCTCTAGGGTGGGTGTGCCACTCATTCCGTCTCCATGCCCTCCTCTTGCACAGGATGAGTATGTTTACAAAGTGAGGACTCTGGTCCTCTGCTGATTTGCTTAAACTGTATAATCTCCAAGCAATAGGTTCTCTAAAAAAGTCACAGAAAGGATTATGTGACATTTTGTTTCAAGCACAGTAATATTAAATGAAAGAATTTCTGAAGCAATTATTTGACTAAATTGCCACCTGGCAGTAGTGGTGGAGTCTAATGCATTGACTACCATGCTGGGGAGGAGATCAGTGGGAACAAAGATTCCAACTATTCCTTCTCTGTAGGCTGGCAGCCCAAGCACAAAACTCCAGATGGAGGTAGAAAGGATAATTAACTTTGAAAAGAATTAGAGGACAGCATTCTTACGCTGAATGAAACATTTTATGTATAATTTGAATCTGTTTGTGGCATGTAGGCATGGGAGCATTTGTTTCTGTGAGATCAAAAGAGTCATGGAGCAAATTACTTGCAGTATAAATCTGATAATGTCCCATGAACTCTGTTTGACTAGTATGCTATTCTATTATTTAGTGGTTAGTCTTACACGTTTAGCATGAATACAAACCATACTATGTTATTAGTATTAGAAGTTTTTCACACTTTTGCTTAACTTAAGCAATATTTTAGTATAATTTTGTGCTAATTGTTTACCTTTGTCTCTTCTGATTTCCTCATTTTGTTTCAGACACCTTTCCTAATACCAATGTTGCATGAATAAATTCCACTAGAGCTTCTTTTAATCCTCTTACACTTCAGTTGCTAATATTCATTTGTTGACCCATCTGGAACAAATTTTCAACATATAATACATGGTACTAGGTTAATTATATGTTTCTTTTAAATATATCACCACTAGTTGCAATCTCATGTATTTAGAATATATCATTTGCCCAAATATGTGTGTAATCATGTATTTCTATGTATGCTTGGTTCTGATTCTAGATCTTTCTTCTACTGCTGTCTTTCTACCATACTATTTTTCTATTTGTTTGGTTATCCATAGTCTATCATTTTTCTCTTTTCTCTTCTTTTCTTTTCTTCTTTTTTCTTTCTTTTTTTCATACTGAAGACTGAACAGAGCACCTTTATAATGAGCTACATTCTAAGACCTTTGAGAGAAGCCTTGCTTTGTTGCTAAACTGCCCAGGGTGGATTTGAAATTGCAATTTTCTGTCTCAGCTTCCAGAGTCCTGAGATCATAGTCATTTGTGAATCCTGGACAATTCCTTCTCCACATAAAACTCAAAACAGTATCAAGTTCCAAATAGAATTCATTGAAATTTTATTATATTAAACTTTAATATATTTTTGTTTAGTGTTAGGGCACAGATTGTCTTTTCATCCATTTAGGTCTTATTTTAGGTCCTCCCTAGATTTTTTCTCATGGATGCCTTACTTCTGTAATTGGTTGTTATTTAGTTCAACACCATACTCTTAAAACTATTGTTCTTACAGTAAGATTTTGCTCATGCAGTGATTTGGTAATGCATACACTGGGGAGGCAATTTTTAGAAAGTCTCTAGGGAGACTTAGTTCTAAATGTTTTTGAGAAACAGCCAAGAACAGACTTGAGCCTCTTTTGAACACCACACATACAGCATTATTCATGATTATAGTATGTATATGGCACATGCTAAGTCATTATGAGACCACGGGGTGACACATCTTTTATTTCCTCCACAAATATTTACCAAATGCTTATTATCATGCACCAGGTATTCTCCAGGGCTTGGGATACTGAAGTAAGAAAAACAGATGGCAACAAGTCGTAGAAATATTTTGGATGTATTTAGCTTAAATTTCAGTGAAAGAGACTGGTAGTATACAAGATAAGTAAATTATGTACTGTATTATGTAGTTTTAAAAGCTAGTAAGAAAAGTAGTGATTGGGAGGAAGAAGTGCTGGAAAGAGCTGAAGTTCCTGGTAAGCTGCTGCATCTCACGAGAAGAGTATTATGAGAATAGGGAAGACAGGTAACAGAGAACAGGTCACAGGGAAAGTTGTACACATGGTGTAACTTTTGATTTTTGTCCAAATGGTATGAAAAGCCATGGAGAGGTGCTTTATCAGAGTATGGAAATAAGAGCTGGGTTTCACTATATACTTTGGACTCTGGGTTAGAAATAGACTAAAAAGTAGTGGCACCAACCTAGGTTAAATATGGTGGTGAAGATGGTGGGAAGTTAGAGATCTGCAGTTATATTGTAGGTTGAATGTGAAAGATTTGCTGACTGGATGAGTGTGAAATAAGAAAGAAATAGAAAAATCAAGACTAACACTAATGCTTACTGTCTTTAAATATCTAGAAACATGGAATAGCCATACCTTAGATCCTTAATACAGTGGAAGAGTTTTGGTCAGAAACTCAGTTTTGGGCATGTTACTTAAGGAAGACTTATTAGAAATCAAGAGATAATATTGGGTTAGTAGTTGTTAAATGTGACTATTAGGGACCAGAGAAACTGCTATAGATATGGGAGCTATGGATTATAGATCGCATTCAAAACCATTAAATTAGTGATGATACCTAGTAAATGAATGTAGATAGAATAAAAAGAGAGTCAATGAGTGAATTGTGAGCACTAAAACTTTAAGGGTTAAAAGAAAGGATAATTTAGCAAAAAAATGAGATGCAGAAATCAGAAAGTTGGAAAATAGTAACATGTATTGTGCTGTAATTTAAGTGAAGCAAATGCACCACAGAGAAGAGAGTGAGGTGAGTAGCAGTGCTTGGGGTATGTATACGGGCAAACAGAAGGATAGCTGATAATCTGAGACAGTACTACCAATTGGTTATCTAAGAGATAATAAGACTGACCCCAAGACAGGGAAAGAGCTCACTCTGATGATACAGATATAGCCATTTCAGGAAAAGAGTCAAGATGAAATTCAGACCGTGTTCAACTAGGTCATTGAAAGAATTGGTTATATGAGCAGAATTGATAAGATATAGGAAAACATTATAGCCCTCATAACACAGGCTGGGATCAAAATGGAAAGTGAAAACAAAGTAACTTTCCAAACAAAAAATTGAAAATTGCTGATACTTTGCACTGAAATCTGGAACACAGTTTTTCCAAGACTACAGAAGACTAAATGGCTTTTTTCCCCCAGCAAATTACTATGTATAGACAAGGTTTATATTATGAAATGTGCATTCTTATCACTTACTGAATAGTTTGAGGTGTGATACCACCCCATTTCTTAATATGTGGTCTTCACATCTTGGACCTCGGTCAGTTGTGCTATTAATTATTAAACATTGAAAGTTTGATGGTTGTTTCTTGTCTCTTCCCCCTAAAAAGGGAGAGAGATTGACTGTGGCAAATCATGCTGCTAAATCAATTAATATGAAGGATGAAAATTGTCCATTGTCTTTAGCAACATGGGCTTCATTATGACTATGCTGAGGAGAAGCTTGGTGTGGTGTTGTAGGAGTAAGTAATTACTGAACTGAATTCAAGAATATGTTAAGAAAAATTAAGGATAGCAAATATTGCTGGTTCTTTTAAGATGTTTAGTTTGAAATGATAGGAGAGAAATAGCGCCATAAGTGGAAAAGGAAGAAGATAAAGAAAGGCTTTTTTGAGATGACAAATAGTACAACAGATTTTACACTTAGGAAAAGAGAAATATGTCTTTGAATAAGTGAAAAGGACTGGGTTTTAATTTACAAGTAAGGGAATCAGCCTTGCCTCAGAGCAAGGACATAGGAAGAGAATAGGTTCATAGGTGCAAGCAGGTGGATACCTTAACAAAGAATCTTTCAGGCTTTTTCTTCTGATTGCTTCAGTTTTTCATTGAAAAAGGAACGAAGGTCACTAACTGAAAATAAAAATAATAAAAAGTGTGCTGGCTATTTGAAAATAGAAAAAAATGAATGAGTAAGATTGTTCCAGCCCTAAGCTGTGGTTAATGTATGAAAAATCAGTAATTGTACATTCTCAGAATGATTCTTCTGTGCCTTATTTCGTTTCTCTAATATTTAGTTTAACACATTTTATTCTGGAACATTTAGACCTTCTTTTCACTTATTATGAATCTTTGCCTAAGTTTAGTCAATGATAATGAGGTAGAAAAGATGTTTGTAATTTCTGAGCAATTTATGGATTAAGGGCGTGCTATATTTTTCTCTGACTCTCACTTCCTGTTTGCTGTTGCTTGGATGGTGTGTGTGATTCCTATAATCGAACATCCTGATTGGACCATGAACTGATAGGCCTTCTAAATTCCTTAGAAATCAGAGCCTTGGGCAAATTTAGGTGCTAATCTATTATGCATGGGAGTGAGAGTGAAAAGGAAAGGAAGACAAAGAAAGAAGAAAAACACATGTAAAGTGATTTATTTCTTATGCATCTATACCTTTACAAGAAAACACAACTGATTTCACAATCATGGGAAAAGTCTGTAACATGCAGGATGGGAGTATTTTCTCTGCTATGTCCTTCTGATCTGCAGTTTTGCATTGGTTAAACTTACGGGGAGGTGTTTACTCCTCTCTATTTCTGGATTGTCTCCAGGCAGGCTCAGCATGTGAGATAGGGCAACAGAGCTGCTGAGTGCCTGCTCTGTTAAGCATGATGGAGACCCTTCCAGAGCATGACCTGTGTCCTCAGAGGAGGCTAAAACAGGCAAGGGTGGGAGAAGGTAAGAAGACTGTGGCAGTGACAAGAACTCCGCAAATATATGGGTTTTGTGACTCAAGGCTGGGATTGCTCTGTCCGGGAGCCGAGCGCATACCTATGGGCACTTACTTTCACTTTGCAGTTATCATCTAGCAAGATGATGGATTTTTCATTCGTGTCTTCAATTGTTCATCTCCTTCAAGAGAAATATTTGGGATCAATAAAGTGATAATGAGTCAATAAAGTAATAAAGAGGTCAATGTCATTCTTTTTACCTGTGACTTGGGAGGTTTACGCACCTTCTAAATAAAATTTTCTGGTGTGTGTATTTATATTATAGTATACTGATAAATACTTTGAAGCATTCCTCGGGATAGATATGATGCTAGATTCTAAATTCTGAGTGTTTGAGATTCTTAGTGCAGTGGCATTGTGTTTGGTAAATATCATATGGTATAAATTCTTAAAATGCTGCAAAGAGGTTAGAGTTCCTTGTCGATTAAATTGACTTCAACTTTATCATCAAACAGGCTTTGTCTCTGCTAACCTATTATGAAGACTGTAAATAAATTGTTAAGCCAATGTATTTTAACATGACTGAGGCGGAAGGGGAAAAGGGACATTTCTGTTTCTCTCTATAAAAATGACTTATGCTAAATAGGTGATGAAGAGGCTAAGTGGAATGGCTAGGGTCACCTAGGGCTGGTTGAAAGAAGCAGGAATGGAACTTGACCAGGACCTTGAAGAAGGGACATGTGTCAGATAAAGTGGCAGGCTGATAACACTGTGACAGAACTATTAAAATTGTTTCAGTGGGGGAAGGAGAAATCAATTAATCTGGCCCATGTGGTTTGGCTGTTCAAGGCTGATATCCCGTCAGTATTGCTATAGACTCCCTTGGGAGTCTTCTGGCTCTTGGAAAAGTGCTATTGTTGACCCTTCTGCCTGTAACGGCTCAAAGGCTTGGAAGAAAACTGACTAGAAAACAGTGAAAGGCTAACCCAGAGATTTGCAGTCCAGCACAAGCAAGTTTCTGTTACTATTGTTACATTTTGTATATAGATGGCCCCCCACCAAGCCTCATGTAGTCATGGAAGTGACTGCATCTAACATTTATGATTGACTCGTTGTCTAGTTCTGGGATTGGCGGTGTGAGTTCTGCACCCGCCCAGGGGTGGAACTGGCCTACTATGTAAAGTCAGAATGGGCGCGTTTTTTGCTCTTTGGCGCAGTTTGCCCTTGCCGCTTGCTGCTGCCATGAACGGCTGCCCCCTTTTGCTCTGGCTGCTGCCTTGAAGTGTTGCCCCAGTGCCATGCCAGCCTGCCTTGGAGTCAGCTGATTATGGACTGAAATCCACAGAAACTGTAAGCTAAATAAACCTCTCCTTCTTTCACTTTGGGCGTCAGGTATTTTGTCCCAGCAACGAGAGAAAAAAATAACTAAGACACTATTGTTAATGGAATGGACCTATAGTGTAATGAACAGTTATTGCTTAGGTAGGACTACATTTGGGGGCAAAGAATATGAAACCCAAAAGAAAAACACGTAAGCACATAGAAGTTTGTTTTTCTTTCACATGAAGTCCAGAGGTGGGACCTGGGGTTGACATAGCTACTATAGACCATGGTGTTAGTGAGATAGGTGCCTTCAGTTCTGCTGCTTTGCCAGGCATATCGAAGAATTGCAGAAAATCATATGCCTCTCCTAAGTTATCCTTAAAAATTATTCCAGATCACAGGAAAGAGCATAGAATGAATAGACCACAGCCCTGAACTTTATAAACATTTCCAAGAAGATGCGTATCACATATATGCACCTACTATTTTTCGGACCTTGTACTGTGTTGAGTTGCCAGGCAGAAAGTATAATTTGTTTGCTGTTGCCACATGCCTGGCTGAAATTTGAGAATTCTTTTAGTGAAGGAGAAGGTACCAGAAATTTGGGAGGACAATCAGCAGCCTCTATCACAAACATCTGAGCCATTGGTACATGGTTTTCCAAATTATTTTATAATTGTGAACAATATGTTTGCAGTATAATTCTAAAAAGCAAGACTAGTATTATAATTTATCTTTTATATTCTTGTGTCACACATTCTTAACTGAACAATAACTAATCATGATTTGAATTTCAGAGATTACTTGTATTCAGTTTCTTCTATGAGTATAAAAATCATGAATTTCTGACATTTTATGGAGTAGGTTTTTATTTCGATTATGTTCAAATTAGGTTTTCAGGAAAGAATGTGAAAAGAAATTTATCTTCCAATGTGAATACTGAATCTTATCTCTACATTACCATTTTCTGTTTCTTAAGCATTCTTCCTCACTCAGTGAGCATGTGTATTTGTGCAAAAAGCTAGGAAAAGAAGGTAATAGCATACTCCCTGACTCAATAATTCTATTTAATTCAACAAACATGAAATGCATAATGTGCCAGATACTGTTGTAGGCACTGTGTTCAGTGACAAGAAGAACAAGATTCATTTCCAAGATCTCCAGTGTCTCCAGTGATGAGAGACATAGATACAAATGAATTCCTAATAAAACAACATGGTAATCTTAGTCGCAGACAGAGATATATGCACAGGTAGATCAGAGATACATGTAGGTATCCATCTATCACAGAGATAAATGCAACCAATTAAAAGCTTCAGTAAAATTTTATGCTAAATGAGGGAATATCTAATATTTCAAAAATATGAACATCCTTTTTAAGAAAAGTAAAATTAGTTTTTACTTCTTACTTGTTTTATAATTTAGAATTTTGACTCTCCCTCTGCCTCTTTCTCTTTCTGTATATCTCTCCTCCTCATCCTTGTCCTTATCTCCATCCTCATCCTCCTCCTTGCCTCTGTCCTCGTCCTCTTTCCCCTCCCCCTTCCTCCTCCTCCTCATCTTTCTCCTTGGCAATCCTTTATCTCCACTTCCACTGGTCCTCATTATATTTTACATAGCTGTGCTCCCATGTTTACATCGTGAGGGAGGTTGACTTTGATTTGGTCTTCCCAGTTCTGGGCTGGGAATGAGACCCAGGCCTGGACCAGTGAATCCCATGCTCTTGATTACTGAGACAGCTGTGGGGATGAATGCATCAAGGAATTTTCCTTACATAATGTAGAAGGAGGAGCCATTTTCCTGCTAAACTAAGAGACTCAAAAGAAACATGGATTTGCTGGGTGGTCATCTTCTCTAAAGGGAAGCTGCTGGTAGAAAGATAAACCAAGACAACAGGGTCAGGAATGTCAGACTGAAATGCATCACTCTGAGTCCTTTAGTCTTTGGATCTGGTCATATGCAAAACTAGTATTTTCATGTTAGTTTGTCAGTAAATTACTTTGAGAATCTTAAACTAGTGGGTTCTATGTTTACATACAAGAGTGCTGACAGATAGGTGGAGGTGATAAGAATACAGTGAGTGAAGTGACTAGCACCTGATAAAGTGTTTAAGCATCTGTGACTATTCTTGCTTTCATCTTCTACACAGCATTTCCCTAGTAGTGCTCCTTTTAAATAGGATTTTCCATAAACTCAGTGATCCTGTGGTAAAGAGACTGTGGAAGAGCATTGTTAATTATGTCAATCACTTGGGGCTACATGTGTTTAATCTCTTGGAAATGTTGCAGTAAGTAACCTGGCACTGGTGTCTGAAACCAGTACCCTCCAATTTTATTTACCCATGAATATCGTTTTTTCTCATCAACTTCTATTTTAAGGAATATAGTTTTATAAATTCTCCTCTACAGTTTCACCTGGAGGAGGATTCTAGGTCACAGGTCAATGATAACATTTAAGTGCTTTGTGCTCTTGGAGTGTGGTTCTTAGACTGAGAAAAATGGAAAAGAAATATTTCATAATCACCTAGATGACCTTTTTCTTCATAAAGTCTAACCCTTGTTAATATATTTTGCTGAACTTTGGGAATGAATGTCATAGCTGTTCAGATTTGTGACATATTAAAAATGACTATTATTCTGGATAATGAACAGGGTGCTACATAAAGTCAGCTGGAAAGGTAAAGTTCACACAGAATTGTCTGGAAGATCCTTGTCAGACTTCAGCTTAAATCTGATATCAGAGTACCAAGCTACATTCTGAAGAAGCATCAGTTTTTTAAAACAATTTAACTTTATTTTTAATTTATTTCACAGTGAGTCTAATATAGAGCAGATAGGATGTTTTTGGAATCAGAGCATACATACTCAAATTCTTTCTAGTTATTTGCTAAATATGTACTTGTAGTGCTAAAAAGGCAAAAAAAGTTTAATAATTATCATGAATCATATCTAGAACTTACTATTTTAGTTTTTTTATTTGATAGTGACTGATTCAAGAAGTTTAAATATTGCATAATATATTTGCAAGAAAAGTAATGGCAATACAATATTAAGTGATAGAGTATCATTTTATATTCCAACTATTAACAAATTTCTTATCAAAGTCCTTTGAATAGGAGATGCTTTAAATTTTCAACTATCAAATTTGCTTGAGAGCCATGACAACTTGATGATCAGTTTTCAGGTTGTGAGTGTGGTATGTAACCAGTTCTGAGCAATCTAAATAAGAATGAAATGCCTTTCACACATGACCCATTCAACCCTCATACTCAATTTGACTTGTATTCTGACACCATTCATAATTTTATAATATGCTAATGTGGTGGATTAACTAATGGTCAACTTGTTTTTGTTTTTGTTTTGCAGCCCCAGGGATCAAACTCACAACCTTGTGCTTACCAGGCAGGCACTTACGCCACTGAACTAAATTCCCGGCTTTTGAGTTTTTGAGTCTTGCTATGCTGTTCAGGCTGGTCTTGAGCTCACTTTGTAGCCCAGGCTGGTCTCGAACTTGCAACGATCCTCCTGTCTCAGCCTCCCAAGTGCTGGGATTACAGGCGTGTGCCGCCAGGTCTGGCCTAATGGTCAACTTGAACACCCAGATGAACTGAATCAGTGTGGTGCTGGTGTGGGAAGCCCACCTGAGGATTGTCGCCAACAGTATAAAGGGAGAACTGGAGGGAACGGTGCATGCTGTTGATTCTCCAGTTATGCTGGAGAAACCTGTTATGCTGGCTTTCCTAATATAAACTCGGCTGTTCTTATCATCAGAGGAGCTCTGGTGATCACTGTTGCTGAGGTTGGCTGTGGTTCTTTTCAGGGGGAGCTCTGGTCCTTACTCTGGTCGCTTCCTTGCTCCAGTGCAGATTCCTCATACTGGTTGCACAGATCCTTCATCCCAGTGCACAGACTTTCTGACTTCTACAACTGATCTTTGGACCTTCCCAACATAGGTCCTTGATACAGACTTGCGTGAGACATTGTTGTGGGCTCTAGGCCTCCAGCTGGACTCATGGAGGACATTGTCGTGGGCTCTAGTTGCTCAGCAGGACATTCCCATGGGTTCTCCACCCTCAGATGGATTCTTTGCATCTCTAGTTGTGGACAGGTTTCCTGCATTCTTTTTCATTTGACTCTTTGGGTGAATATTATAAAATAAACCTATAAAGTATGTGTCCCGTATTAAATCCATTCCCTTGTAAGCCCTGACTGCAGCAGCTAAATAGTTTGCCTATTTATTTTTATTGTTATTTTCTTGTAGAATACAAGCACTAGAAAAGCTAAAATATTTATTTCATTCATTCTTGGATCTCAGATGCCTAGAACAGTACCTGATTCATGCAAATGTTAAGAAATTCTTATTTCGTATGTGAATGGGTGTGCAGAAAGCATCATATACTTTTCTCTACACTTTTCCTCTTTGATATTTCTTATCCTCAGAATCTATGGAATCATTTTACCCAATTATTGCTTTGTGCTTAAATCAAACTGCTTGTAGATTAATTTGAGAATCTTATGAAAAGCTCTATCTAGAATTTTTTTCAACAATGCTTTAAATCAATGATTTTTTTTTCTCCTCATTTTTTTCCTCTTCCTTCCTTTCGTTTTTAACAAAACAGCCATTCTGGGAGAAGATGGAGCAATATCTTAAAAAATTAAAGTACATTTTGGAAGGGTAACACATTCTGTGTCTAATATCTTGAAGGGCAGCACTGCTTATCACTTACAATGTAATCAATACTCCTGAAATTATTGAAATAACATTCTAAATGCACTCCTTGATTCTTGGCTAGTACTTTTATGCATCTATAGTTTTGTAGCCCAAGACCAGAAGAAAAAATTTAAAATTATAATGCATTATAAATTTCTCGGGCTTCTCATTGCATTCATTTTAAAAGCCTGAGTCTGTGTCATGGACTACACACAGTCCCCTGTGATGTGGCCACATGTTATTCCTGACTTTGTCTCCTGGTATATTTCTTCCTGCCCATCCTGGCCTCCTTTCTGGCCTCCAAATGTCCCTTTGTATCATCTATTTTTTCTTGGATCCCTATCCAGATATCTTCATTTTAAACTTTTCAACTCTTTCTAAATCTTATTTACATGTTGCTTTTTCTCTGAGCTGTATCTGTGCTACACTTTTTAAACTCACATTTAACACTCTCGAAAGTACTCTTACCCTGATCTATTTTTTAAATTTCTTCTGTAGTACTTGTTAACTTATATATAATTCACTTATTTATTATTTTTTATTATTTATTGTCCGTTTCCACTTATCAGAGTGGGAATTACACGAGGGTGGAGATCTTTGTTAGTTGAAGTACTAATTTTATCCAAATACCAAGAACAGAACCTGGCATATCATATGAAAATCATGTTTGTAAGATGAAGGAGTGTATAAAGTTTTGGCTGTGAATGACAGGAATATATAAAGCAAAGTTCAAAAGCCTTGGGCATCTCACAAAGATGGACAAAGACTGAGAAGAGACTATTAAGTGTGAAGGACTTTTGTCGCACCAGCCTGTTAGCACACTCAGAGAAATTAATCTTGCTAGAAATTAATTTAGATCCTGATGATCAAGTGATCATCTTCCAACTCTTCCTTCACCTAGAAAGATAGACTATAGCAGGTTTAGTCTCATACAAGCTGCCCTGCAAAGGCATGTTTAGGATTTAGCTTGTTAAATATTACTTAACAAGAACATCTCTAACTTTAGTGCTTTAGAAATGTTCAAATGTCCTTCAGTAACTGCTTTGTGCTGATGACCTTTTCCTAAAGTGCACCCAGAAGAAAGTCATGGAGAGATTAGCAGAAGCTTTGCTGTGTCAGCACAATACTATTGAATGCTGACAATACTGATAATAATTTGGTTCATGGATGCCCTACACCAAAGATTTAGACAGAAATGCTGAAGACCTTAATTAACATAACTGAGCCCTACAATGTCACAGCAACCTCTACAGTAGGCAGGGATTTGCCCAAGGATGGGCTCATTAAGAGATAAGAAGAAAATTAAATGGAAAAGCTTATATTTTCTACAGAAACATTTTGGTACTACTGGTGGCAACCATATTTAGGTCTCTTTAAAATGCTCATCTGAGACTATTTTAGGAATTTACTTTGAAAATTATTGCAGGAGTCCATTGGCAAAGAAAGTACCAGAAGTGGTTATCTCTAGAAATAGGGAGTTTTAAAACTATTTGAAAATTTGTGAAGCAGTTGAATTACTTTTTTAAAATTGACAGTGCAATTAATGGTGAACTCATTAGCTGTATGTGTGTGTTTTGGTTACTTTTCTTGTTGAGACAAAATACCTGACACCCAAAATGAAGGAAGGAAAGGTTTATTTAGTTTACAGTTTTTGGAGGTTTCAGTCCATACTCAGCTGGGTCCAAAGCAGGGTGGCTTGGCTAAGGGACAGTCGTTCTTGGCAGCCACAAATCACAAGAGTCAAGGTGGCAAAAAAGGGAAAAGCATTCTCTCCCTTATACCATATGCAGGCTACCCGCCCATGGGTGGGTGCAGCACTCAGATCACCAATCTCAGAACCAAACAATGAACCAATCACAAACACTGCACTCAGCTGCCCCTATGCTTGCATGAGGCTTGGGGAAACACCCAGACACAAACCACAACAATGTGCATCATGAATTTCATGCAAAAAACTAATCACTAAGCTTATAAAGAACAACAAATACCCATGCGACCCAAAGCTTTACATTATGCCATCTCATGGCATGAACCCCAATGGACTGACCTGAGTTATATACTATATGATGTACAGAGAGACAATTTTTATCTTGGAAATGGACTTTCCCCTAAGTTAATTTACATTGGAATGGTCTGAAAGTGAATTCCATTTTTGCTAAGAAATTAATTTTGTTCAGGTGATCTAATTCCAGTACAATTCTCTATGTAACTAAAGAACAAACATTCACATGTACATGAAGAAAAATGCTAATAAATCTAAAGATTGAGCATGTATTAGTCATGCCTTAAAAGAAGCAAAGCATTTCAGAGATCTGGCATGAAATACTAGGACTACACCTGCCTCTCTACATTCCCATAAGCACCTCTTTCCTCTGGCTCTCACTGGTGGTAGTGGGAAGATCCCCAATAAGTTCACCTTCCCTGAAGTGATGCTTCCTGGACCACAGAAGAAATCTCAGGAGTGAAAGTAAAGCGTATGATATGGTGTAAGAGGAGAGGCAGGATTGTATCCTGGAATTTGAAAAGAATAAGAATCAGAGAGGTTGAGCCTGGGGCATGCAGCAAGGAACAATGTCTTGGTAGAGTTAAACTTCTTTGACACTTAATTTCCTTGGATTTTTGCCATTGCTCAACAAGTCTTTTGTGTAGCATGAGCACTTCTAGGAGTGGGTAGAGTGGGAGAAACAGTCATCATAGTAGCTCTCTCAGCAGCAGAACATGTTTCTCTTGCTCTTCCCATTGCTTTCTCTTCCAAAAAAAAAATGGTGTTAGAAATATGGGAAATGAGAAGAATTGGGAGCATGTACAAATAGCAACAAATTTTCCTTTTCTCTTTTATTATTTACTACTGTGAGTGTTGTCTCTCTGCTTGAAATTTGCAAAGTTCTTAACCCAACGCTAAAAAATGAGAGGCGGAAGAAAGCAAGAAGAAGCAGCTAAGTATGCTGTTGAAAGGAGAAGTGAGGGACCCAGTTCCCATTGATGTTTACATGCAGTAGAAACTTATTCTTCTTTCTTCATTTATCTACCATCTCCCCCCACCATAAGTCCCTATAATACTTCACAGTATTTCATATTTGAAAGGTAAAGGGTTACAGAAAGAGTATAGAAGTGTGCTAATAATTTTTGTAATTATATTAATTATTACTTAATGAGCATGATGAGTTATTAAGCATTTATAAAGGTTAAGCTTATTAACTTGGGATGTGTAATGCACATCTTTGAGTATATGGAGTGAGTCATGGAAGTATGACCTTGGGAACTATGTATGGCTTCTAACCCTGTGCAACAGTTTCCCTGTTCCACTTTCTGGCCATCATGACCTAAGCAACTCCGCTTCACTATAACTATCCACCATGGAGCCATGCAGACATAGACTGAATCCTCTGAAACTATAAAACAAATAAACTTCTTTTCATTTAAATAGTGGGTGTTGGTTAATTGTGGGTGTCCTAGTGATAGGAAAGCGGACAATTTTGCTATAATCTTTGATTTTGTATGCATTGATGATCATACAGTATAAATATTTATTATTAAATGAGACAACTGAGGCAAATAAAGATTGCATTACTTTTTACACAGATCATTAGCAGGTACTCCTACTCATTGATATTTGATATATACAAGAGGGCCAGAGGGGAATCAAGAACTGCTTATACTATGTGTTTATGGGTGTGAGTAACAAGTTCAGAGTTCTAAGAAAGGAACTAAGCAGTACTATTGTAGAAATGCTATTTTACATGCAAATAGGATTGTAACAGAACAGACTTCAAAGTTAAGATGGTGTTGCTTTTTAAACAATTATTTTAGGCTAAAAACATCATAAAACTATGAATCGTCCAAAAAATTCTGAATGAATAAATGAGTCTGGGGAAATAGAGTCTTTTGCAAATGTTCCAACAGGCTTTTATACCTTATGGAGAGCAGTATTCTTGGAGGAATTGACAGAAGACCCACTGTCTGAATAATGTAAAACTATTGGGAATGATCAAGGTGAGATAACGGGTTTTCTCTATTTTATGTTCTTTGAGCCTTGGTCAAAACATATTTCCTACTTGTAACAGTAAGGTGTATTGATTCATATTTTACCCTTTTAATTTTGAATCCTGATACTGTTAAATTATTGAAATACTATCAAATACTGTTTTAATAATTTATAACATATTCCCCTAAGGTTAAAATCTTAAGTCATTTTTAGAAGTCGGCACTAAAAATTAGATGAGTAATTTTAATATTGAGACCTCTGCAGTTCAAGATTTTAGATTCAGTTGAAATATACTAGAATAATAGAAAAAGTTAATGCATTTAATATGTTTATATAAATAATATTTGACTATAAATTATCACATTTATAAAGTGAAATGTTACTATCTTTTGCCACATATAGCAAATAGATAGTGATTATTAACTATTTACTAAGGAAACCATTGTGCAGGAATTGTATGCTAACTTACCATGGTATGACTTACTAGAATACCTTTTCATTGAAAAGTGTCAATACCAATAATAATGATTCTGATGACATAATTTAAGTGTAAACTAACAATTGCAAAAATTTAAATTTTTGTCATTTATTCCCATCTTTTTGCTTTGCCTCATAGGTTACAGTTGCAAACAAAAAACATATACTGATTTACCTAGTATTTAACTAAATAGCTATTATTTTACATTTAATATTAGAAAAAATGAGAAAATAAAGAAAAAACTAGAAAGAAAACTCTTGTAAATAAGGAGGGGAGGGCCCAGCGGTGGCTGCTCTGAGCCCTGCCTGAGTTGAGTGTGCGACCAGTAAGTTCTGCCTGGCCGTGCGGCTTGGGACTTCAAGAGACCGGTAGGAGTTTGTGCCCATCCCCAGTTGGCCACAGATGATCTGGGCGTCCCTGAGGCCCTGTCTACCTATGCCCCACCCATTCACAGGCAGCAGCGTAGCAGAGGCTGCACCGGACCCAGCTTGGGTCCGGGGCAAGCTCAGTGAATACCACCTATATGTGCACTTTGGGATCAGGTGACCAGAACCATAGAAATCTGCACCCAGGCCCCGTCAGTCATGGATGTTTGGGGCGTCCCTGGGGTCCTCCCTACACCCTGCCCCTTCGCCCAGGGTGGCCCAGCAGCGGCTGCTCTGAGCCCGGCCTGAGTTGAGTGTGCGACCAGCAAGTTCTGCCTGGCCATGCAGCTTGGGACTTCGCCAAGAGACTGGTAGGAGTTTGTGTCTACCCCCCATTGGCCATGGATATTTGGGGTGTCCCTGAGGTCCTGCCCACCTGCCCACCCTCCCGTTCACCCAGAGCAGATGCTCTGGGCCCAGTTTGGGTTGGGGGTGTGACCAGCAAATTCCACCTAGTCATTCAGCTTGGGACTTTGCCAGGAGCCCTGTGGGGGTTTGTGTCTATCCCCATTTGGCCTGAGTCATTCAGGCATCTCTGGGGTCCTGCCTAGGCACCACCCATTCACCAGGAGTGGCCAGAAAGCTGCTTCTCTGGGCCTCACTTGTGTTGTGGATGCGCACAGCGAATTCCACCTGACTGTGCAGCTTGGGACCTTGCCAACAGACAAGTAGGAGTCTGCACCCCTTCACCATTGGCACGGGAAGATCGGAGCTTCCCTGGCATCCTGCCTGGACTCCTCCCAGACACCGCCCAGCAAAAGAACAGCCACAGTGGTAGTCTTGGCAGGAGCTGAAGGTGTGCATTGTATCACCTAGCCTTGGCACCTCAATGGTGCATGTTGGATTCACCTCCCACAGTGGAATACAGGAAAATGACAAAAAAAAGGAGCAAAATGCAATCTTGAACTGCCACTCCTTCCCAAACAAGCCAAAGAGACACGACACAGAAGAAAATATGAGCCATTCACTTGAAACATTGGAAATGATAGCAACTGAAGTAAACAAACAACTCTATGAAACTTTAAAGGAACTGAAGTTAGGAATGATTTCCCAGGTAAAACAAGAGAAGATAAATGTAATGAAAGAAATGCTAAGCACATCTAAAGAAGATACAGTTGGAAAAAATAGAGGAACACTGCAAAAGGATGGAAACCTTGAATGAAGAATACAAGAAAGAATTAGAATGCATGAAACAGATTCAGAGAGATATCCAGGAAATCAAGAAGGCCATCGAAAGCTGGCAAAGCCACCTCAATGAATGTGAAAACAGAATTTCAGACCTCGAAGACATGATTGCAGCTAGTAAGGAAGAAAGGAAACATCTTTTAAAAATAACAGGGAATCAGGAAATAGCAATTCAGCAGTTGCAAGATGACACAAAGAAAAACAATATAAGACTAATTGATGTAAAGGAAAAAGAAGGAGAAAATACAAATGATATAAAATCACTATTTAAAGAAGTCATAGCTCAAAACTTCCCAAACATGGGAAAAGAAACTGACATACAGAAAAGTGAAGCATTTACAACTCCAACTAGCCATAACCAAAATAAATCAACACCCAGACATATAATCATCAGCATTCCAGAAATTCAACATAAGAACAGACTATTAAAAGCTGTCAGAGAAAAGAAGCAAATCACCTATAAAGGAAAGGCCATCAGAAGCACAGCAGACTTCTCAACACAAACAATGAAGTCAAGAAG